>JAAFCE010001963.1:24235774-24332536 GCA_013389805.1 Trigoniulus corallinus | reverse complement strand
ACTACCTCAACTCCCCCCTCTCATCCGTTTGACGCCCTCTCGGGCCCGTGGGGTCCATGGAGTGCCGGTCTGTGCAAGCATTGGCTGCCAGACGGACCCCGACCCCGTTTCCACAGCTATTTCTGGCTCCACCACCGCCTCTGGCCCATGCATGGGCCCCCCAATAATGGCGGTGCCAGTTTCTTTGGAGGCCCCAGATGCTGCTCATGAAAGAGAGGCATGGGGGCCGCCTTCCAGGCGTTGCCAGTGTCTTAACTGCAGAACTCACAGCTCTGCACAGGGCACTGGAACTCATCCTAGTATTGCATAACAGACACTTTGTTGTTGCGACTGACTCCCTATGCTCCCTTCAGCTGTTGCACACCCTGTATGGCAGACATGCCATCGTCCAGGGTGTGCACAGACTGCTGCTTGTGATTCGTAAGCTGGGCAAGACAGTGTTGTTTATGTGGGATCCGGGGCATGTTGGCATCGTCGGCAATGAGATGGCAGATGCCCATGCCCGTCAGGTGGCCCACATGCCAGAAATACCTGACACTGCTGTCCCCTCCTCCGATGGTGCGGCGGGCCGTCCACGACCAATGGCGGGCCCAGTGGTTTGCAAAGACCACGAACAAACTCCACACACTGAAGGACACTCCAGTGCACTGGGTGTCCTCGTGCCGCCAATTGCAGAGGGAGGAGGTTGTGCTTGCTCGGCTGCGAATCGGTCACACCTTCCTCACCCACTCTTACATTCTACGGGGTGAGGATCAGCCATGGTGTGACTTCTGTTGGGAGCCTCTCACAGTGGCGCACATCTTTAGTCACTGTGAGAGATACCAAGAACTTAGATTGCGACTGGGAGTCAGCGCAGAGCTCTCCACATCACTTGGGGATAACCCTCAGGCAGTGGAGGGCTCGCTAGTATTTGTGAAAGAGGCTGGCCTCTTTCACAAAATTTGAAGTCTTATTTTGAATTATATGGCTTTTGCCTTTTTGTTTCTGTATTCTTTTTGGCTTTTGCCACATTTATTGTAATGTCTGTTTTGGCTTTTGCCACAATTATTATTCTGTCTGTTTCGGATTTTGCCTTTTTATCTCTGTGTTTGTCTTGGCTTTTGCCACATTTATTCTTCTCGCTGATTTGGCTTTTGCCGCTTTTATTGTTATGTATGTTTTGGCTTTTGCCTTTTATATGTCTGTTTTTGGCTTTTGCCTTTATTTATATGTCTGTTTTAGCTTTTGCCTTTTATTGTTATTACCTTTATTTTTACCTTTATTGGCCTTTTGCCCTTTTTATTGCCATCATGGTGGGATGGCGATTTACACCCCCACCATGGTGATGTGTCTTTCTGGGCCCTAATGACCTTTGTAGTTGATGGGCCCTAAAGCAACAACAAAACAAAAAGAGAGGGCGGATGCCCATGCCTGTCAGGTGGCCCACTTGCCAGATACACCTAACACTGCTGTTCCCTCCTCAGATGCTCTCCCTATGGTGCGGCGGGCCGTCCATGATCAATGGCGGTCCCAGTGGTTTGCAGAGACCACCAACAAACTCCGCACAGTGAAGGACTCTCCAGAGCACTGGGTGCTCTCGTGCCAGCAGTCACGGAGGGAGGAGGTTGTGCTTGCTCAGCTTCGGATCGGTCACACCTTCCTCACTTATTCCTACATTTTACGGGGTGAGGACCAACCATGGTGTGACTTCTGTTGGGAGCCTCTCACAGTGGCGCACATCTTTAGTCACTGTGAGAGAAACCGAGAGCTTAGATGGCGACTAGGAGTCAGTCAAGAGCTCCCCACTTCACTTGGGGTTAACCCCCAGGCAGTGGAGAGCTCGCTGGCATTTGTGAAAGATGCTGGCCTCTTTCAAAGAATTTGATTTATAGTCGGTTTTTTAGATAGCTTTTGTATTTATTCTTCTATTATTTTGGCTTTTGCCTTTTTATTGGCTCTTGCCATGTGTATTGCTATGTCTGTTTTGGCTTTTGCCGCTTTTATTGTTGTGTATATTTTGGCTTTTGCCACTTTTATTCTGTATGTTTTGGCTTTTGCTGCATATATTGTTATGTATGGTTTGGCTTTTGCCGCTTTTAGTGTTATGTCTTTTTTGCTTTTGCCGTTGTTATTTTTAATGTCTGTTTTGGCTTTTGCCGTTGTTATTTTTAATGTCTGTTTTGGCTTTTGCCTGTATTTATATTTCATAGTTATTTGGCTCTTGCCTTTTTTATTTTTTATTAGTTTTAGTGGGCTTTTGCTGTTATTTATTGCCATCATGGTGGCAAGGCGATTTACACCCCCACCATGATGATTGTCTCTCTGGGCCCTAATGACCATAGTAGTCGATGGGCCCTAAAATACAAACAAACAAACTACACTAATGTGACAATTATTGGGTATTAGCAGTACCCAGCTTTCCCGAGCGACCACCCATGTGAGTACTAACTGGGCTTGCGTTGCTTAACTTCATTGATCAGACGAGAACTGGTGTGTCCAATGCAACTCGCCGCTCACCCTGATATCGCGATCAGAACGATAAACATTATACCCTTCAAGGTTGTTAAAGGTATCACGTACATTTGGGAGTTACCAAGTTTCAGACACTGCAATGCACAGGGGTGAATAATCAAAACAGCATGTTGAGAGCAGGTAAACTGTTGGCAGAAGATAGTGGACATTGCATAATAGAACTGGTACTTTCCATGACCTAGAATTCCAACGCCAGGATTCCTGAGATGCCACCACACTAAGGCTCGGTGCACACTTGTGATTTTGACTCGCACGGTGCTGCATGGCCTTGCAATTATGTCATGAGATACATTAGTTGCAATGAGGGAGTGCATACATACCTGCAGCGCTGCCATGGCTCCAAAAACTTTAGTTGCATCTGGAAATGCCTGCAGTTCCCTACGATACTGCCATGGCGCCGCTTTCGCACATGTGGTCACATAGTACCTTGTGCTCTATTGAGCAATGCACACGTCTGTGTGGATTCTTTGCATGGTTCCTTAGTTTTGACATTTGGTGAGCGAAAATGGCACGCCTTCTGGACAGTTGCCAAAGGTGTACTGGCGACATTTCCCCACATGTGTGCATTGAATTGCTGCGGTGTCCCTGCAGCACCCGCACGAGCAAAAATCGCATGTGTGCACTGGGCATAAGGGAAGGAAAAGCCTTCGCCAAGGTTGGATTTTGGCCTTGAAAATGGCACACAAAAATTCCAGAAAGCCAAGTTGAGGTGTCAAAGACATCAAGGTCATTGGTTTTTGCAAGGCAAACAAACACCAAATGAGAAATTGATCTGGACTTAGTGACCCACCGGTCACATTTCATCACTGAGTGTGCACATTTTTGCAGAGAAGCAGTAATAGCTGGAATACTGACAGTAGGTGACACATTTGTGAGGATAACTCACTCTGTGTCTACCTGTTCCTGATTTGCGATTGGCACGCCAGACATCCTGGCGTCCCCGAGTGTTCCTGCTGGTCGCATATTGGGGCTGGAACTGGCTTTGGAGCTTTGCTCTCTTCCAGGGGAGTGGAAATTGCTACTATTTGTGAACCAGCCACACTGGCATATGACCTTGGTGGGGATGCAGTCTTCTCAAAGTGGCACAGAGGGCAACGTAGCAGGAATTGATTGTGACCCACTTAGATGGCTGAACAGGAACAGTTGGATCAGGCCTTGGGTCTGTTGGTGGAACGTCATAACTTCCATCATCGCTGACCCCCCTCCATGCGATTTCGTTTGGGAATGCCTGCCACGTAGTTCAATCGATTAACAAAATTCGCTTTGAGGCTAGAATTAATAGTTGTAGTTGTACTCATTAGAACCGGGTGTCTTCCAGCCCTAGAAGGTTGTCCAGGTGTACCATAAATCTCTCAAGCTTCCAAGCAATGACAATAATACAGCACAATTAAACTGAATCGGATTATTATTTTTGGTGATGGTCCCCGTGTGGGATTCACTAACAGGCTGGAAAGCCTGTGTGGCTGACACAAGACTTTCAACTGTGACTGCCATCACATCTAGTTAGCTAACAATTGCAGCGTAGAGCATGCATGCATCCTCCTCCGACAGCACCATCTTGTGAATCAAAAATTTAGTTCTGGACAAGCAATTAACCCTTGAAATAGGCGATAGATAAAAATTAGTTGACGATAAATAGGAATATCATTGAAATTAGCTTATCAGATCGTATCATCCATGGAGCCAGAAGAATCGGATGAATGTGCATAAATGCATAAATCGAACCAAATCATTATTTTGATAAGTTACAGACTGAGTATATGGGCAATGGTGGAGCAATGGAAGTGATTTTAAAGTGAGACCATCTATGGGCCTACATGTCTCAAGAAATATGATTGCTTCGGAAATGCATGTGTGTTGAAACATGTGTTTTTCTGAAATCCATTTCATTCAGTATGGGTACCCGGGTACCTGGCTATTGAACAATGTTGAACTCTCTGGGTATGGACATAAGTGTTAAGTAAGTTCACCATATTGGTAGGGAAATTATTGCTAAAATGGTAGGTGATCTGAATTGGATTGCAATGAGGAGTAAATCGGTTATGGGCCAACCAGTAATTCTACCGTTACCATGGTGCATGCGCAGAACAAAAAAGTGAACAATTGATGTGAGCAACCCCACACACGCACAATTCGGATTGATGTCAGTCCGAATTGACACACCGATGTGATAAAATTTCTTCACACCGTCAGTTAAAATTTTTGGTGTGAGCAAAAACTTTTTTTGCACACACACGTCAGTTTGGTGTGTGCACACCGAATTGACACACCAAACTGATTGTGTGTGGCGGCCTTAAGGTGAAAAAGTAAAGTATTCCATGAACTAAACAAAACGACAGGAAAGAGGCCATCCCTTATATCCCTGAAAGGGAGCATAGGCTCAAAGAGAAAGCATCACATATTGCTATATGGCAGAAGCATTAAGCAAAAATTAATCAAAATGTTATTAAAATAAAAATTTTTATAACAGTTGAAATGCATAGAACATTGTATACAGGGTGTCTGTGAACTTGGCAAGAAGAAAAACATATTTTAGAGGGTGCCAAACTAAGCATTTTTAGCATAGGAATGTAGGGTCCAAAGTCAAGCCTTAACATATGGCAAGCAAAAGAAGGTATTGTATTTGATGTCTCCATATTTGCTTCCACATCAGTTAACATGCCACATGAATCACGTTTTTCTACAAGAACAGTTGCCAGAACGTATGGCAAACATTCCACCTCAAATTCACCAACAGATGTGTTTTCAGCACGATGCAGCCCCAGCACATTTTACCTTGCATGTGCGAGCTCATCTTAATGCCACCTTTGGGGACCACTGGATTGGTAAAGGAGGACCTGTTCCTTGGCCACCATGATCACCTGATTTGGCACCAATTCAAGTTGTGCAACATGCATACTGTAACTGCAAATGGTAACCACTTTGAACATTTATGGTGAAAATTTTATTTGAAAATTCACTATGTCTACCAACACCTTATTTTGCTTGCCATTTTTTAAGGCTTGACTTTGGACCCTACATTCCTATGCTAGAAATGGTTAGTTTGGCACCCTCTACAATAGGGACGTTGAAATGAAACACAAATTAGGCATTCCAAATACGAATACGGGTGTGTCTAGCATAGTTGTGCCTCCCACTCAACCCCCCCCCCCAACCCGACTTTTTCAATGATTGAAAGCCTTCATAATCGTAACTTTCTCCAAGTTACTATTCGGAAGGCACTGAATAGGCCACACCCTTGCACATGTGCTATGAACCTATAACAGCAGCGTGAGGCAGCCATTTTTAAAAACACCTGATCGTTAACGATGTTTAACGTGGAAAATTAATCAAAAAAACAAAAACCAGAAAATATTTAAGACAGTTAAAATAAAGTTTAAAAGTATAATTAGTAAATTTAAATTATGAAACCATTAAATCCATAAATTGCATGAAAAAATGATCTCCCAACAACCTGCAATGGGATTAGCACACAGTGCTAGCAAAATCACACTCAACTGTAGCACATAGTCTTTTGCAATGAGTGCGACCATTGACCAATGGTGGCGACATTCGCTTTGGACATCCCATTTCAACGTCCCTTCACAATTACAAATATGAACAAGTTCATCATTCGTATTTGTAATTTGTAGCACTCCTTCCAACTAATTTTCAACTTCCCTAATATGTTTTTTTTTCTTGCTGAGTTCGTGGACACCCTGTATAGGGTAAATTATATCTGCATAAAAATTTTTTTTGTGATCATCACTTTTATTTTCCATTTTTTGTTTTTATCCTCCCATCGCTTCATTTAAAAGAAATGGATGCCAGATTTCACACTGGTGAGTAACATGCACATGTTTGAGCATTTAGCCAGTCACAGGCAAGCCAATTCGTCATGAAAAAGAAGAACGTTTATTTTGGATTTTCTTGTCCTCATAGTACTGCAGACGACGTGGAAGGACAAAAAGTTTGTTTACTTCTTGTCTTTCGTCCAGGAATGCCCACATCACTAGAAATTGCAAAATCCATATTAGAATGAAACCAGTTTTCCACTTTAAAGAACTCATCTTCCAATGCCACTGCAACTCTAATTCTAATATTATGCACTGCAAGCAGCCCTTTTGGCCAATATGGCAGTGGAGAGACTAACTCTCAATCCTACTTATGATAAAATACTCCTAAACCCAAAGCTATAATTCAGGAGCCTCCCCTAATACAATACCAGCTATTGTTGAATTTCCTTGGATGATGCCCTCCACCCTATCCTCACCAAGGCTATTCCATTGTCGAATGACTCTTGGCAAACATGAGCAGTAGTATGAGTCTGTCTGCACCCTAACCTCTTTCAATTTATATGGATGATCCTTTCTGCCTTTATACTCAGCTGGGGACACACTTCCAGCCAATGGTCCATTACACCCTAGCAGCAGCAGTCTTATAAAAAGGCTAATGCTGTGAGATATACGCCTCTGGCTTAATGTATCCCACTCTAGTTCCTTAATCATGGCAGATACACTCTCTGTGTGAGAAAACCTATTAACCTTTAACTACGTAGGTGACTAAAAGTTTCATAACTACGTATGTGGGGTGCTCACAACACCCCACCCCCAAAAATAGCTAGCATAACGAAAATAATTATTTTAAAATTTTATTATATGTGTTGGGGCATAACAAATAAATATATGCAAAAAAAATTTTGGGAATGCTTAAAAATAAGGAGAAAAAAATTTTTTTATCAATTAGCATCAAAATTTGCATATCATTAGAAAAACTGACAGAAATTCTAAAACTTAATGTTTTTTAATGGGAAACCAAATGAAATACTAACTACACACTCTATTAGATATATTTTTGCAAAAAAAACTTAAGTTGCACCAAAAATTATATAAAAATTCTCTCTGCAAAAACTAGCCACCCACATATAGACAAATAACCCTTTTCTTAATGTTTGGTCAACAACCCAGTGAAAACCATGGGATTTTCAGCATTAAATCTAAGTAGCCCATTGTTAGTTTCAAGATATGTCACTAGTAAAGAGTTTTATGCTATAATGATTTTTATAAGTTATGCTTAGACTTTTTATTGAACTTTAATTCAAAAATTATGTCATATTAATTTCAATAGAATAATAGATAAAAATTTCTCTCATATTCAATGCAATAAAGAATACAACTTTTAGCCTTATGAATATCAAAGAAATGAAAAGCAAAAGAAATTTCAAGAATTTAATGCAAAAACATAAGATTTTTCAATCAAAAACCACCCAAATGAAATTAAAAGGTTTTCATAAATAACTTGTTTTCATATATTCATTCTGCTATATTTTCACTGCTAGAATTACAATTGTGGCAAATGTAAATCATATGGTTTAAACACATAAATTTTTGACACTTAGAGCACTTAAATCTCGTTTTCTTGTCCTGCTTACGAGGGCATACAGTGCAACGCCCTGTATTACTTCCACTTGCTTCTTGTTGAATTGAAACTGTTGTATTTGACATTCTTGCTGCTTTTTCTCTAATCACATTAGAAATATTGCCACTGGAAACTCGTTTTGCCAAATGGTGTTTTACTAAGCCCTTTCCAATTTCTCTTAAAAATTTTCTTCTCTCAGTTTTAGCACTTGCATTATTTAATAAAAAAATTGCATATGCATTGATTCCAGCAATATCCAACATCCTAAAAAATACTGAAAGTGGCCATCTTCTGGTTCTTCTTGCAACAGTGTAGGTCCCACATAGTTTATCAATGGTATCTACACCCCCCTTTGTTAAATTATAGAAGCTGATAATTTCTGGTTTTTTTAAATCTCCAGTATTTGCATCAATTTCTGTTGAGTTTGGGTGCATTGATGATATTAAAATAACATTTTTGTTCTTTTTTGGCACATAGGATAGTGCTGTGAACTTATTCTGATAGAAGGCAAATATTGAGGAATAGATATCTCTGTTCCTAATGGCTGTCAAAGCTGGAGGAAGTTCAGGCTTATTTCTTCTTATTGTACCAACCAAAGTAAGGTTTTTTCCCAATAATTCTTCTGCAAGAGGGAAGCTAGTGTACCAGTTATCTGTTGTAATGTTCCTCCCTGTACCATACAATGGCTTTGACAATCTCATTACAACATCTTTTGCTGCCCTAGACTCAAAAAATGGCCCTTGTGGTTGCTTGCCAGCATAAATTTCCATTCTCAAGGTATACCAAGTTCTAGCATCACAAATGGTAAAGATTTTAATGCCATACTTGGCTGGTTTGCTTGGTAAATACTGCCGAAATGGACATTTGCCCCTGAAAGGTACTAGTTGTTCATCTATAGTAGTATATTCAGATAAAGTGTATACCTTTTCAAAATTTTCCAAAAAAGCTGAAAATATTTCTCGAATTGGGGCCAACTTGTCAAATGCTCTCCTAGTTTCTCTGGTTTGAATATCATCAAATCTTAAACAACATAGTAAAAACAAGCACCTGTCTTTTGACATTGTTGTATTAAATATTTCAACTCCAACACCATCTGTTTCAAAAAAGTCATTCAAATTCTCCTTGGAACCACGAAAGGAACCAGCTATGAGTAAAAGGCCAATGAGGGCTTTTATCTCATCTGCATCAGTTGACCTGCACATACTCTTGTTTAAAAAATTTTTTCTAACCCTATCTATAAATATGTTAGTATTAATAACAATCAAATTAACCATTTGGTCATTCAAAAACAAATTAAAGCACTCAAGTGAAGTCTTAGCTCCTTTTCCTTCATTCTTTGGACCAGGTAAGTGTGTACAAATGTTCCTAGCACCTCTTCTAACTTTTCTTGTTCCAGCACTTCTTGACCACTTAGTTTTCTTGTCTTTTCCAATGTAATACTTTCGCCCAGACACTTTCAACTTTCTTTCCGTTTCACAATCAATATCATCATCTCCTTCCTCTTCTGTATCTGTATTGTGATCACTTTCAATAAGACAGTCAGAGGAACCATCATCAGTGTTATCCCACTCAGAATGGATATCCTGCTCTTCACGTTCTTGAAATAGTAAATAGAGTCTTCTGTGTTCCTTTGCATAGTCTTCCATCCTTACTGCCAAACACAAGTCCCAATATTTTGAATGAGTTCAGTGGTATTTAGTCCTTGAAGCAGGAGCACAAACACCACAAACTGAACAAGTTACACACACCAGGAATGAAAAAATAAGTTTTATTCAAAGAACATCTACAATATATATAGAAAACGAAATAAAAGAAAAAGCAGATGGGCCAACATGGTCCAAAAGTCACATTGGATAACAAATACATGATTGAAACAGTAAATGAAAACACAAAGAAAACGGATGAGGACCCTTGCTACCCCACCATAATAGTGTTTTGTCCTCTATGCCCAAAACCAACCATCATGATAAAGATCAGTGTCCATTTCCTTTATGTGTGGTCAACACCCCCATTGATTTCTAGGCCCCCTCTGTAAGGGCCAAACTTCTCCCAGTAAAGAAAGTGGCAGGACATCTTGGGCAAATTAATTCTAACAATTACAAATTCAGCTAAAACCCCAAAACACACTTTACAAATATTGCAAAGAAAGTTACGTAAGTACGTAGATGGGGTGTTGTGAGCACCCCAAGCTAATAAAATATTTATATTATCAAAATGAAAAGTCAATTCAACACCGTTTCTTTTGGATATTGAAGTTGGATAAATAAAACTAAGCTACTAAGGGTTTCAAAGATGTAATATTAACCTAACTGATTGTTTTCCTAACTTTTCCGACGTGGGGTGTTGTGAGCACCCCACCTACGTAGTTAAAGGTTAAGTACTATTCTTGCTGCCCTCCTTTGGATCCTTTCAACCTCCCAAGATAAGTCCTGCCTGAAGGGGAACCAAATTGGACTGCCATACTCCAAAATTGGGCGTACCATAGAAATATAGGCTGTTTCCTTTACCTCTTTTGTGCTATCTCTAAGGACCCTATTAATCAGTCGGAGGAATTGACCGGCCCTCCCAATCACTTTACTAACGTGATCCTTCCAATTACCCTCACTATTTAAGACAATACCCAGATGTTTATGGGTTACAACCCTATCAACCCTAACTCCGCCTATGTGATAATCGAAATCAAGTTGCTTTCTAGATCTGGATATTGTTAGGATCCTACACTTCCTCAGGTTTAATGGCAATTCCCATTTTACACACCAATTGTAAATCCTATCTAGATCCTGTTGTAATTGCACACAGGATGATAACCCATCATCTAATACCCAAGCAGCACATGTGTCATCTGCAAATAGTTCAAGGAAGGAATCAATATCTAGCCCTATGTCGTTCACATAGAGAATGTACAACAAAGGACCCAATACACTTCCCTGAGGGACCCCTGACGTGACTGGTTTCCACTGAGATGCACAACCCTTGAAAATTACTCTGTTTTCTATCAAGCAGATAGGACCTTACCCATTGAACAACATTTCTATGTATCCCTAAGTAGGACATTTTAGAGACCAGCTTATCATGGGGCACCATGACAAAAGCCTATTCAAAGTCCAAGAATACAATATCAACCTGCTTTCTGCTATCTAATGCCTTTTGAACATGATTCATCAAGCAAGCCATTTGGGTGTCGCATGACCTGCCTTTCCTAAACCCATGTTGGTTATTTCTAAGGATGCCCTTCCTTTCCAGATATCCCATTATGGATGAGAATAAGATGTGCTCAAATATCTTGGATACAGCACTTGTTAATGAAACTGGTCTATAGCACTTAGGGTCTTTCATGTCCCCAGACTTGAAAATGGGCACCACATTTGCCAGTTTCCATGATGCTGGAACAATGCTTGTATCTAATGACTTTTTAAAAATTTCTACCAAGTAACAGCTAATAATCCCAGAAAGCCGTTGCAGAATGAATGGTGAAACACCATCAGGGCCCATGGCCTTATATACTGGTAATTTACTCAGCAGCTGCTCAATTCCTGCCCTAGTGGTAATAACCTCATCCATTCCTCCTGGCAAAACCCTAACAAATTCTGGCTGGGAGTTGTTTCTACTGGTTTCAAAGCATTTTGCAAATGTATTATTAAAAACGTTGGCAATATGAGACTATCCTTGACTAAATTTCCTGAACCATCCTTAACCACTGTATCCCTCCTTCCTACACCTCTTTATATATCCCCAGAATGCCTTTGAATTTTTCCTAAGCCTATCTCCCAAAATGTTCTCATGAAAGTTCTTGTAAGCTTCCTTCATGAACCCTTTAACCATTTTGCGGGCCCTTTTATAGACCGCCTCACTATTGACGTCCCTCTCTCTCCTAAGTGCATTCTTAGCCTTTCGCTGGTTTCGCAAAGCTACCTTCACCTCTTTAATATACCATTCTGGAACAGAGTTTTTCCTTATAATCTTGGTGGGGACAGCTATTTGTGTACCCTCTTCTAATAGGGCTAGGAATCTATTCCAAGATTCCTCAACGCCACAGGTATTAGCAATGGTGTAAAAATCATTTAATTCACATTCCAGATAAGACTTGAAAAATACTCTCAATTAGCCTTATTATATTGGTATGCCACCCTCCTTCCTGCCACCCATCTAGGTAACCTTTTCACTATCTCCACCTTAACCACTGCATGATCACTAATTCCTTCAATACACTCTACATTATTTATAGAGTTGGGCACATTTGTGAATACTAAATCTAAAATTCTCCCTTTCTCCTGTGTAGGCATGGTCACAATCTCTTCCAATCCATTACAGTACATTTGATCAAAAAAGAGATTTAGAGCCCCTGATAAACTTGAATTTGAGTTGGGCTGCATACTACCCCAATCCAACCCTGGTAAATTGAAGTCCCCACCAAGAATTATCATTGGGACCTTTTTTCTTTGATGCAGAAGCTCCAGCGATTGTGATAGTCTGATCAGTGGTTGTGGATCATCACCAGGAGGACGATAGAACCCGACAACATAAATCCCTTCACCACAAGAGTCAGCAACACGACAACATAGCATTTCACAATCTTCTTCATAACTCAATTCCCTAGAGCTTTCCAGGGATTTATCTATGGCCAAAAAGACTCCACCCCCTCTACCTGTTTCCCTATCTTTTCTGTAAACTATATACTTGTCTGCAAAAATCTCTGCTGATTTAACATCTCCCCTCAACCAGGATTCAGTACCAATTATGATATCAGCATCTGATGTTGCAGCCAGGGCATTGAACTCAACCACTTTATTTACTATGCTTCTGCAGTTAACCACAAGCAAAGTCAATGGGTTAGTTACTGCTGGAAGCCTACCTACCCCTTCCTTATTACTACCTAGTAGCCCTTTCCTATGAGAATTGTGTTTTAGCCTGGAATGAGAAGACCTGGTACCTTTCCTAAAAAATCAGCAATAAACTCATTAAATTTTCTACCTATCCTCAAAGCAGCCTTTGCATTGAATTGAAATCCATCCATAGCAAACCTCTGCTGGAGATCTGAGAGACAAGCCCTATAATCAAGTAGTTTTGCCCCAATAGCTCTACCTTCTGAGAATAACCTATCATTTATCCATTTGGCCTTAGCTGTAGTTAGTCTTCCGTTATCAATTCTCTCAATAATAGGACACACCATTACTCTAGCCTTAGGTCTCAATCTCCTAACCTCCTTAGCTATATCAATAATTCCCTGAAGAACCTTAATAGCAGGTTTATCCTGGGTTATGTCATTTGACCCTAGTTGTAAAACTGTCATACAATCTTCCTTTTCCCCTTTCAATATACTGCCAATCCTATCCCTTATGTCCATTAGTCTGGCATCAGGGAGAGATGCAACACTAACACGTGCTCTATCTTGCCCTTCTTGTAGTGCCCAAGTATCAACACCCCTTAAATCTGTGTCCCCAATAATAACGACAGATTTACCAGGTAAAGGGTGTTGCACCACCACAGCACACCCATCACTGACCTGAGCTAACCCCTCCAAAGTAAAATCCTGTGGCATAGAGACAGGCATATTGCAATTCCCTGCTTCCTTTTCTTTGGCCAGCTTTCCATGCAATTCAGGAGTAACGTTTATACTATCCTGCTGCATTATTTCCCTCTTGCCCTTGAGAGCCTTAGGTGTTACCCTCAGGGATGTCCTATCTGTTTTTAAGACCATTTTGCCACCTGATGCCATCACCAATGTACTAGGTGAACTTGGTGATGGAGTTATAGAACCTGCACTACCCTTGGTTTTCCCAGCTACTGGGGAACTGGGGTTCAAGATGGCATCCTTCAACATACATATCTCAGCTTTCATCTGAGCCAGCTCTAATCTTATGAGCTTACAACCCCACACTCTGCAGCTTTCTTTGGAGGCATTTTAATATACTGAGCTCTCAAAGTAGCACACAACTTAACTAAATAAGTGATATAAATAACAAAATGGGGTCCCTTAAACAATTTAAAATGCTCCACAATTTAATAGAACACTCAAAACCTATAAACTATAAACCAGAGATCAATAGAAATCTTTTGTCAATAAAAACCAAACATTCAACTAGAAAACAAAAACGTTACAAGAACCACTCCCTGTTACTTGGACAAGTCCATCAAAAAAGTGTGATGAGTCACCTCACGCGACTAACACTGGTATGCAACACTAACACACAAACTCACAATCACCACAATCCCTAAAATACAACAGCAACAACAAAGACAGACAACCCAAGCTAATGTTTTGTACAAAAAGGATCTTAATCAATATAAGATCTTAGTCAATATAATATTATAAACCCAAATTTTAAATATATTAAAAACACAATAAGGAAAACTGAATAAAAAAATTTTGTTAGGTTAAGCCTAAACATGCAAAAAACACACCACGTGGCGACCCTGATAACTTTCTGACTGCTAACTTTCTGATGTTTCTAGATTGTTTTAGATCATCAGCAAATGCAATGACAATGCCGTAATTATTCTAATTAACAGCACCCTCTAATGAACGGCGCCCTGCAATAACCGGCACACTTTTCAGCTGAAAAAAATAATAAACAGTGCCCTCTAATTTCAAAACTGTCCGGAAGTGATCATGCAAGTTAACTTTAATTTTTTTAATTATTAACCCCTTAACCCCTGATTACAAACCTTCCAAATACTTATACTGTTACTAACTATTAGTCTGATAGACTAAGAAAATTTATTATTTAATAAAAGAACACAAATATTGCTTGATTTTTGCCCTGATTGGAATTTATGAATTAGTGATCATTATATTTATGGAAAATGATATAAAATTTAATGTCAATCTTTCTCATAACAGTCTACACCAATGTTTCTTTGACGTTGTCTACAGCTGGGCTTCAAATACATAGCACAGGAATATTGTGTCATATGAAAAATTTATTAGGGCTAGAGGTGCAAATCCTTCTTTTTTCTGGGCTTTCATGGTCCACCTTGTTCCTCTACAAGATTTTCTTTTAGTATATCTGAAATTGTCACCCTCAATGATCATGGCAAAGTTTTAGAATTTAATTGGTGCTTCAACCATGGCTTCATTGAATTTTCAGCCAAATCCTTGTCACCAGATAGGACAGTTTCTGTAGTCAATCTATCCTCACACCTAGTTGTAGGTCATATGTGCATAGGGATTGTCTAACTTTTATAGAATGCCCTTTAATTTTGTCTGTAAACTAAAGGGTAGTTGGGACCAGTTTACATGTGAACTCCTGATAATATCATTGTCAAACAGTGATTCACATTGACTTCCTGAGTGACCAATGGACTTCTGGCCATGAATTTTTTCATTTCATTTAGAAATGGAAAATTTAGAATAAATGCAGAAATTCAAAAGAAGTTACATTCTTACTCATCATTAGTCCAATGGACTAACAGCACCCCAGAAAAGTGCACCTGCTTCATAAGTTATTTGGAAGGTTTTAGAAGGGTACTGGGAGATTCAGAGGCAGCAAAAATTTAGAAATGCATTTTTTGGCAACTTTTGAAAACATGGTAGCCTAATAGACTATTAGTTTGCAATTAAGGGTTAATGCTACACCGGGTTACTGGTGTAATCATCACATGTCCATTGAACATGCTATGACTGAGAACACCCCAGCCAGGCGCCTGGAACTTACAGGAATATTGGCTTGTTGTTTGTGGGGGAATGCCAGCCTACCCCACTGTTCCAACACCACA
Source organism: Trigoniulus corallinus (assembly GCA_013389805.1). Taxonomy (NCBI): domain Eukaryota; kingdom Metazoa; phylum Arthropoda; class Diplopoda; order Spirobolida; family Trigoniulidae; genus Trigoniulus; species Trigoniulus corallinus. Next base: position 24,316,912 of record JAAFCE010001963.1, on the reverse strand, counting down.
TTTACAACCAAAATATAGATTTTAGCAGGCATATAGATTTTAGATAACTATAATGCAATAAGAAATCAGGCTCATGCCTGAACAGAGGTACTGGTGTACCCAAGGGTTTTTCTTCCTCCTCTCTGTTCTGTGGGTGACTCTGACACAACGTGATTCACAGTATTTTCACATGATAGGTCGAACTTCCTAATAAGTCACAGATGGGTGGTTAATTGGTTTTCATTATTCGAATAGGGATGGATGGAGTACTTCTTTACCTCTGTGCAGGAAATGCCATATGCAGTGCATAAAGAGCAAAAAATTTATTTGCTTTAACCACTGCATTAAAATTGTTCAAATTCTTTATAATGATAATTTTTCTGTTTCTGAGCATTGCAAGCATGCAAGCAATCACACTATCCACTATATGGTGTAAACAGCAGTGCAATAATTTACTGGCAAGTGCTCTCCAGATAGTTTTTTCAGACACTACTGGTACCCATTTTTGCTACTCATGTAAATGCTTGCACAAGTTACCATCGGTAGTAGTTGTGCAAGTTGTTTCCTTGTGCAAACTAAACTTTAGTGCAGATATTATTGAAAGAAATGTTTCACAGAGAAAGTATTCTTTAGCATTTAAATTGTTGGAAATTTCTGCAGCTGAGAATGATGGCAGTTGTCCTGTGGCTAAACCTGTGCAGTTATCTGAATCTAGGGTAAGGATATAAATTTTAAATGAACCATTGATAATCTTTCTCAATTTCATTTTGCCAATAAATTCAGATTCGAGAGTGGCTTCAGCAAAAATAAAAATTAATAGAATCAACTTGTCCGGATAAAAAGTTTCCATTTATAAATTGAAAAAAAAATAATAAATAGCGCCCTCCAATAAACGGCGCAACAAAACAGCCTTTGAAAAAGTAAACGGCGCGCCGTTTATTTGAATAAATACGGTATTTGGGGCACAAACCAGCATGAAAAGATCATTTAAAAAGATTGAGAACAAAAGGGGGTAAGTGAACTCCCCTGTGGAACACCAGATCCCAGTGAATATCCAGAAGGGGAAATATATTAGTACCGCCCGTAAGGTCGTTACTTAAAAGGTCGTTTCCAAAATGAGTAGTTTTATTGAAACTGGGTCAAAAGCTTGTGAGGATATCAAGATGTAATACATCTAACCATAATCTCTGTTTTTGGGATGGTGTGCCCCCAAATTTGCCGACAAATTTTTAAATGATTAAAAGTGTGCCGTGACGAAAAAGGTTGAGAATCACTGATCTAATGAATCATTTTTGCAAGGTTTATTGTTGATTTTAGATCTAGCAATTTTACATGGTGTATATGGCGTGCCCGAAAAGTTTGACCAGGTTCTTGTCGTTAATAGTCTTTCGAATCTTCTTTCAGTACTTTTGATTTAAATGTTGTTCTGAACTTTAAGTTTTTTAGATAACTTAGTAGCCAATTAATTTCTGCATTGTAATAGTAGTAAAATGCCATGCATTTCATTTTTTTAGAAAACCACCATGGAAAGAAAAGGTACTTTTAAAGTTAATACTTTGCGAGAAATTGAAAACCATGTTCAACATCGTTGGGCTCATGAGCGGATATTTGAAGTGGATGCTCCACATGACGAACGTGAATATCAACGGTAAGAGACTTTGAAGCGCTTTAAACTGTAGCCTGGCTGTTGCTTATAGTATTTTGAAGTGAGGTGTATGCATAACGATCTCGGATGTAACGAATTCCTGGATGTTACCAATGGTTTCCAAGGTCCTGGCAAAAGGATAGGAGTTTGTATTGTAAAAAGACTGGTTATAACGAATTTCCTGTTAATAACGATGAAAAGTTATAATAGTTTGGGTAATTTGGTTGAATATGTCGAATGATGGACCTGATCGTAAATAATTTTTATTTCTGGATTTAACACAAACTTATCCTCGATAGTCACCACATATTGAATTGAACACCACTGGCAGGAATACCTTGCCATAATTTTTATTCTACTAGGGCGGAATGCACAAATGGCTGATGATATTAGAAACGTTCATTTTCTCATCACCATCGCCACCAAACCCATATCCCGCCTGTGGCATGGTCGGGTATGCAGGTTCTAGCCCTACACACCTGCCTATCTTCCTATATCCAATCCATTACCATATCCTCTCCCTCTGCAGGAATTAGAAAGACTGCAAAAATACTCTCCCCACTCCTTTACCTCAGAAGAATGTAACATGACTCTAACTTTTCTATCCTTCACTGTTATGACTCAGGGTAAATATTTAATTCTAATTTACTACACTGCAAGCAGTCTTTTCTTTGGCCATTATGGCAGGGGAGAGACTAACTCTCAATCCTATTGCCCTATATCTGGTGTTGGCCATTCTACATTCTTCCTTCATCCCACCCTTTGTCTCGTATCATAGATGACCTCATACATCTGGTGTATGGCCAAAGCAATGATCCTCCTATGTGTGGCCTTATTCTGCCTGTAGCATGTTTTAGAATCATGGTCCCCTATCTCCATCCACCTATGGAATGCACCCTACTATTGTTTAGTGGCTGCCTCTATTAAATTATTCCACAACTATATCTGCCTGCCCTGGGGTGTACCTCCTACTCTAGCCCCACCTGAAATGGCTTCCTCACATTTTCTAATTGTTCTTCAAACATGTCTCACATTGTGTCAACTGTGTCTTCCAAATCCCAGTCTGCTTGCCTATCTACTTCCTGCATGAATTCCTCTGTAGCAATACCTAATAGCCTGCACTCCTCAAGAATTGGTTGCCCTTAATGACTTAAGGGCAGTCATTACAGCTAGCCAGTAGTCTGGGAAAATACCAACTGCAAGAAGACTAAATAAACGGGCAATAAAATAGTAAGAAAGACATGCAGAAATGCTTCATTGGGGTAAATAGGAAGGTACACAAAGATAAGAAACCTAATATTTTGCAGAACTACCAAAACCACAATTTCTTTATATTTATGGTAGTCTCACAGCTACTGCATAGCTGTCTAGGGTTAAAAATAGCCTTCCTGGATACAACGAATGTGATTGCATTCCTCCACAAATTCCTTTTAGCGGGGTTTTACTGTATTGCAAAGTGAGGCTACTTTGGACATGCAGTGAGAGTCAAAAGTGAACGACCATGCATGATTGTCACATATTTTTGTTTGTAAATGAAAATGTAGTTCATGTAAATAAAAAATTAGTTTTTTAATTTCAACTGTAACATGCTATTAATGCCTGGTGAAAAAAATCAAAGGAAAATATATGCAAAGTATTGAAAAAAAGGTAAATGTGTATTGATATACCATTTTGTAAGCCTCAAAAGTGTACAACCAAAACATGCCATTTGCATGATAAAGAAGTAAAACTTTCTTTCACTGCTACTTTAGTACTTTGTTGGTCCTCCTTTACTTTCTATTACTGTTGATAACACTGTAGAACAGCCAAAAAATACGGAAACACCAATAGAGCTATTTTATGTATTTTTGTATGCTGTTCACGAAAATGACTTTCGTTTTACTGTGTGACCCTCAAATTTTTTGTAATTCCCTTTTTTAAAAATTTTAGTGACACTTGTCAATAAAGCAGTAAATGACATACAGTATGAAAGAAATCTGACTGTACTTCGGCCTACCTATTGTCACTGGCCAGCTATTAGTCCTAGGTAGGCCTTCTAGGATACAGCGAGTCACTAGTAGATGGTGGGGTTTTGTTTCCCTGACAGAATAGTGAGCCACTGGGAACATGATTGCATTCTAATTTAATTGAATACACTGCAAGCAACCGTTATAGGTCAAATTGGCAGTGGAGAGAATGACTTTCATTCCTAATTTGTAACCCACCTGAAGCATAGCATCTATTGTCATGCATTGCCTACTTGCTGTAATGGCACTTTCTTGTGGAAAGTTCGCCACAGTATCATCACCGAGAGCATTCCATTGCCAAATGACCCTTGGAAAAAGACCAGTAATAAAAATCTGTTTATGCCCTGATCCCCTTCAATTTGAATGGATGATCATTTCTCCCTCTATACTCTGCAAGGGATAAGCTGCCAAAGACATTCTGTGATCATGTGTGAGACACTCAGTCTTTGAGAGAAGTGATGTAACACAATTCTTGCTGCCCTCCTTTGAATCATTTCAATTTCCCAAGATAAACCCTGGCTAAAAGGGATACCAAATTGGACTACAACACTCTACAATTGGCCAAGCCGGTGAAAAACTTTCCTTTGTGCTGTCCTCTAGGACCCTACTAACCAAACGGAGGGCATGCCCAGTATTCCAAATCAATTTGTAGGTATGCTCCCTCCAGGTGACCATAGTATTTTGGATAATTGCAAGGAACTTCTGGATCTCAACCCTCTTAACCCTCTCACCACCTATGCAATAAGAAAGATCAAATTGCCTTCAAGACCTGCTTATCATAAGAAAGCTACATTTGTGCAGGTTTAATGGCAATGACTCCCACTTTATGCTCCAGGTATGCATCTTGTTTAGGTCCTGTTCAATTCTGTGCAACAAGATAACCCTTCATCCACCACCCTTGCAATGCAGGTGTCATCTGCAGATAGCCCTATGTCATTAACATAAATGCCCTATATCATGTCAAGTCCTATATTATTAACATAAATTATGTAGAGTATGATATCTGATGTATGATGTCCATTTGCAATTAATGTTTTAATGGAACTCTAGCCCTATGAATTACCAGAGAACCTCACGTCCTATGGCAAAATGGAGAACAGATAAATAATCAGCATAACTTATCCAATAAATCTAGCACTAAGTGAGAAATGTATTTTTTCCAAAGTAAAAATTTGTTCTTCAGTGTAATCAGCATGGCATTCACTCTACCAAAGTTTGGGTGAGTTTTGTAAGTATTTTTCCCCCACTCTTCCATAATCACTTCTTTCAGCCTGGAAATGCTGGAAATTTTCTGTTTTCATATTTGTTTCTCTAAATAACCCCATAAATGTTCAGTGGGATTTTAATCTGGAGACTGGGGTGGATGATCAAGTATTTTTGGCACGTTATACAGTAACCATTCCATCACCAAATGGGACTTATGCTTTGGATCATTGTCCTGCTGAAAGATCAACTTGGTCCTAGCCTTAAATGATCCACACTAATCAATAAATTATCTTGCAGATTCTTCAAATAATCTTCCTTTTTCATAGTAAAGTCCACAAACACTAAATTGCCCACTCAAGAGGAAGCCACACACCCCTACACCTCCACCTTGCTTCACCATTGACAGAACATTGTGTTGTTGATATTCTTGGTTTTGAGATCTCCATATTTTTTGTCTTGTTTCAGGTCAAAAAAGTTCAAATTGAGATTCATCTGTAAAAATAACATTACTCCTAAAAGAAAAGTCCAAATTTTTGTATTTTGTAGCAAAATCAAAACTTTTCTGTTTATTCACTTTGGAGGTGTATGGCCTCTTCCTAGGTACTCTACCATGTAATCCTGCATCATTTAGTGCCTGTCTTATTGTGCTGGCACTAACTGGTACTTTGCTAATAAATGAATGATTTTTATCAATACTAACAGCACTTACCAAAGGATCTTTCCAGACTTTACAAACCACTGCACATTCACCAGCATAAGATTTTTGGGCAACCAGAACGAGGCAAACTTTCAATTTTTCCAGTCTTATTGTATTTAATCATGAAGGTTTTTACAGTTGATGGGGAAATATTAAGAATTTCAGCGATTTTAGCATATATTTTACCTTCATTTCTAAGTTTATGAAGACTTTCTTAAATTATTACTAACTTCTTTTCTCTTTTCCATTTTGTGACAAAATTGAATATTATTTTTGAATAGAATGTGGAAAAGAATATCGAATAGTATATTTAACAGTATTATTTTTGCCCTCAGGACAAAATTATGTCTTATTGCTTTGAAAAGTACTTGTAAAATCATACATGGTTGTTGACTTTTGACTCTTAAAATTTTGCATATCAATACACAATTGCGTTTTTGTCAATAATTTGCATATATTTTCCTCTTATTTTCTTCACCAGGCATTAACAACATTTAACAGTTGAAATGAAAAAAATAATTTTTTATTTATGAGAACTACGTTTTTATTTACAAACAAAAATGTGTGACAATCAAGCATGGTCGTTCACTTTTGACTCTCACTGTACTTCAACTGATGCATTGTCAGAGGCATATAACATACAGAGTGATAAATTCCGTAAAAGCGTTGGCTCGCTGAGTACTTTAGACTTGGCAATCTACATATTTGCACCTACAATAAGCTCGCAAATCAAAACAGTGTCTAGCAATTATTAAAATGGATACAGCATCCGCCTGGTGCGGGATTCCAAGTCATGAGACGCAGTGGCGTTGTCACCAAAAGATTTGGAGTCTCACGGGCACATGTAGAGAACCCTAGCCTGAAGTAAAGGGACACGCGGTTCTAGGTTAGCGCTTTGGAGGTGGAGGTCTGGTGCATCGCCTGAAAAACCTTCTTATTAAAATAAGATTTATCGTCACCAGATACCATGCCAAAGTTACCTTACCAGTAGGGTTACTTTGGACATGGAAATTTAAAAATTTTGCCTGAAAAATGCACTTAAGGCAACGTTATCAAATTCTAAAAGTTATTTTAAACTTCTGAGTAAACCCCACTCTTATGAAAGCCCCTTATAAACAAGCAAAATACATGTAAAATACATGCATTAAAGTGAGGATCTTACTGGAACAGCTACATTATAGGTACCAAAAATAGTGCATAAATTTCACCGATTTCGTGTAGAAATTAAACAATGCTTAAATTCAACTAAAGTTAAAATAGCAATGGCGAAACCCAAATGTATTGTTTGTTTAATGTTATCCCGCTGTTAGAAGTAGCCCCACTTTACCGTCAAGGCTGGTAGAAGCGGACCTTCAAAGCCTGCACGGCAAGCTAGCACCATACAGAAGGGGCGCCGCTGTGATGCATTAGCAATTACTCAACAAGACCGGAAGGGGCACTTGTTTGAGATTTGTGAGAGGGGCTGAAGACCTTGTTTACTGTAATAAATATGTTATTTTTTAATATACAGTAAAAATAAATACATGGCTACTATTCCGTACCCTTATATGAATGGACGGCTTCACATTGGCCACGCATTTTCGATATCCAAAGCGGAGGTATTGCTTATAGTTTCCTTTGAAGTTCCTCGCTTCATAAACCATAAGACTACTTTTCTCACATTTTAATTTCAGTTTTGCGTTAGTTATCAAAGGCTTCGGGGAAAACGGTGTCTGTTTCCATTTGGATTTCACTGCACTGGAATGCCAATCAAAGCTTGTGCAGATAAATTAAAGTGGGAGCTAGAGAATTTTGGATATCCTCCAGTGTTCCCAGAAGAAAAACAGGTGGAAGAAGTTGAAGTGGAAGAGGACGTTTTGATTAAAGATAAATCAAAAGGAAAGAGAGTATGTTGGGAATAATTTTATTCGTTTCTTTTTTAAATTATCTGCTTGCTTTAATGGAAACTTTGCTTTATATTTGAAATACGACCATTAAACTGATAAACTGTGTAACTACTGAACTAAACCATGGAATTTTGATGAACGTGTATGAGTCTAGCAAACGTATTGAGACGGGTTTAGGCAGCACCTCCTATATATGAAGGCCTACACATTGCATAGTGACGTCAGCAGAGGTAGTCCATTAGTCTTACCATTGCTTCACAAGAAAATCATTAGTATAGATACTATACGAATGTTTTTTAGTGTTTAATTTGGTGGGTGTATACTATAGACCAGCGGTCTTCAAACTATTCTGTGGAACCCCGGGGTTCCACAGTACATCTCTGGGGGTTCTGCGAGTCAAAATAAAAATTTGAAAAAAACTATGAAGCACTCACAAGATACCTAGTGTTTATTAACAAAAAATATAAAGAAACATTTACAGTATTTGGAAATTAATCACAAGCTTCATGTGTGGGCTGCCAATTCGTTAGCAGCGGCAAGATGTACTGTATGTTTGTAAAGGTGGAATAGGCTCTCCCAAAATATCTTATAGATCTCAGGGTCCATGAATCGACAGTTTGAAGGCCACTGCTATAGCCTCATCATCATACCCTTATCATCATACCCTTATCCCGCCTGTGGCAGGGTCGGGTCAGCGGGTTATAGCTCCCGAATACCTCCCACCAGGTCCCCATCCACCTCACACCCTACCATATCCTTAAGAACAACCTGCCCCCAATTTCAGCTTTTGTAAAGGTCAGGGTCGGGTCTGTGGATTCTAGCCCTCCACTACCGCCTGTCTCCCACCAGGTCTCCATTGACCTCATAAACTACTATATCCTAACCGACAACCTGCACCCACGACTACTTTGGTCTCCCCTGCCCCAGGTACTTCCAACCACCTGCATTCCTCAAATAAACTTAATGAGCTCCTGCTCCCCTCTTTTAATTACGTGTCCATACCACCTCAACCTATTGTCCCTCATGTTTTCAGCGATGTCCACCACCCCAGGCTACATCTAATATACTCATTCTTAATTCTGTCAGCTCTCCACAGCCCACTCAGGTACCAAAGCATTTGCATCTCGGCTACTTCCATTCTATTGACTGTTATGGCTTGGGGTGCATCTTTTGCTGCCCTATCTCTAGCCTTCACTAGTTTAGAATACTCTCGTCCTTGGTCTTTAACTGATCAGAGAAGGCCTCGTACTTCTAGTATTTGGCCAGGGCAATAATCGTTTTAGCTGTAGTTTTGGCCTGCCACTTTTGATTCCTGGTTCCCTATCTCCATCCCACTGTGGAAAGCAACCTTCTTTTTCTTGATGGTTGTTTCTACCTCATCATTCCACTACCATATCTGCCTGCCCTGGAATGCCTAATTTTTCTTGTGACCCTGTCCCAAATGGCATCAGCTTTCTATTCCAATCCCACTCTGCCTGCCTGTGACAATCTTGTCCCTGTGACATTGCTGACTCCTAATGATGACGGCCTGGGGTCCACAATGCACCCCTGAGGGCCACTTAAAAAATAACATCCAAATATACTGTATATAAATACATACCCTGGAGTTTGCTGTTATAGTTGGAAACTTAAAAAACTTACTGTGGGTCCTTCATCATAATTACCCCAACATTTTGGAGCACACAGCAACGATAAGGCATAGGGCACAACTATAAATGAAGACTGTTTCTAAATACAAATTCCAAATTTGATGCTAAGCACAAAATATAATCCTTCACCACATAATAATGTACAATTATATTTCATTAATTATATTATTAAATCTACTCTGATTAATAATTATTTGAATTTCACTAAAACACGTGGGCTACAATGAATGAAGCATAAACTTAATGAAGGTAATGAGCTACGGGGACTCTATGTTGCAGTGGACTACTTGTTGTGACGTCATAGGATTGTTACGATCTTATGTGTAGGCCTTCATATATAGGAGGTGCTGGTTTAGGTCAAATTGAGTTCACTCACCCTTGAGAGTACACAATGGGCCCCCTTTCAAAATGAAATGTTTAATAAAAGGAAATAGAAGTAAAGAAGGGAAGAGCAGGAACTATTGGGTTTTGCTTTAACTTCTTAGTAACTACCAGTGCACCCTATATTGTATGAGGGTCATTTTTTAAGTAAGAACAAATAGTTTTTTGAAAATTTTTATTTCTACAATTACCAAAATCCTCTATCTATTTTTTGATGTTAAACCCCGTTCCCATGAGTCATTTTTCTGGTCCAGAGATGAGTTTGATGATCGCCATTCCATTCAGTCAATTATTGACCATGCGTTTCATTTTGTGCTCCTGTGTTAACGTTCTTGGAACCCACCTGGTCAAATCTTTGAATACTGCAAGTGGTTTGCAGGCAATGTTTTTGATGTGACCCGTAGAATCAATAGGGGGTGGCTGAAATGGAGGCAGGCAAGCTGAGTCCTGTGCGATAGGAGGGTCCCAATCAAGTTAAAAGGGAAGTTCTACAGGACAGGGGTTAGGCCAGCTATGCTCTATGGATCAGAGCGCTGGGAGTGAGGAAGAGCCATGTAAGTAGAATGCAAGTAGCTGAGATGTGTATGCTGCGGTACATGAGTTACGTGTCGAGAGCTGATAGAATTAGGAATGCATATATTAGAGGTAGTCTGGGGGTGGTGGACTTCGCTGAAAAGATGAAGGAGAATAGGCTGAGATGGTATGGTCACGTCGTGAGAAGAGGGGAAGAGAAGCAGGAATGCAGGTGGTCGATAGCACCCGAGGTAGGGGGAGACCAAAGCAGACGTGGGAAGAGGTTGTCACTAAGGACATGGTAGAGTGTGGGGTGGACGGGAACCTGGTGGGAAATAGACGGGAGTTGGAGGGCTAGAACCCACAGACCCGACCCTGCCACAGGCTGGATAAGGGTATGATGATGATGTTTGCAGGCAATGTTATAGAGAATTGATTGGGTAGCATGTGGAAAATTCTTATGCATTTCGTTAATAGTGAAGCACCTGTATAGCTGTACTGTATGTGTGCAGCAGTGGCTGCTCTCATTCATTTTGTGATTTTGGGTGGTGCGGACGTTGTTCATCATGAATTCATGGATGTTCGTTCTTCCACCATTAAATAAAGAACACAATTTTCGATCATTACCTTCATTCATCACACCATCCCTATACACTTCAATGAGTTGCCGATGTATTTTGGCAGGGCGAATACTTTTTGCATTTAAAAATCAAAAACACAGGAACTTAAAAATCGCCAGATTAGTAATGGACATAGCTGACGATGAATTGCTGCACAATATTATCAACTTCCGCTAGTATCTTCAGACTCACTGATAGTCATGCTAATTGACAAGAGAAAATATTAGTTGGTAAAATGACTGCATGAAACTACATTTGCAGATAGGAGATGCAAACGGCTCTTACTAAACGAATGGCCCTCATATTTTATATTTGAGACAGCCATATAGCTGTGATATGTTAGTTAATTGCTGCAACAGTTAGGGGAGTCGGCCAAGAAGCCATAACTGGCCGAACCTCGTGGGTGAAGGGAGGCAGTGGAGAAATTATCAGTTCGCAGTGTTCCAAACGAGCCAACACTGTTGGTACTAACTTGGGTTGCGTTGCTTAACTTCAGTGATCTGACAAGAACTGGTGTGTCCAACGCAATTCAGCCACTCCAAGAATGGCTTTTATTTAGTTGTTGTGTAGCACTACAAATCACCCGTGTATGCCCAGGGTAGAATAGGCAAACTGCATACCTGACAAAACGGGGTGACTTTTTCTTGCCCCTGACTGGACAACACCACTATCGTCTTTGTCTACGACGTGTTCTGGACAGGACGATACCAACATCGTGGTTGTTTGAGCGTTCGGTCTGACTTGTTCTTGGTCGATATAGGCTCCTCACTGAGGTGACCGTAAACAAACGCCTACCCGCGTGTTTGCCGTGCATGGAGACCCTGGGAAAGGTGGATCCTGGTGGGTGAGGAGGCATATGCCCTGTGATGTCTCTTGGCCACTCCACACTGGTGAGGTGGCTGACAGACATCGGGGACTAGGGTTGCGATTCCACAGTCTCCAAAACATCACTTTGGCCACAGCTTCCAGGGAAAACGGGAGGCCAAGGCAGTAGCCCGGTCTTGGTCAATCAGCCGGGGGCGCATAAGTGGTTATACCTCCTAGGGTGACTGTAACTGGACCGGCAGTCAACCCCGATGCCAATGGTCCAGTCGTCAGGGATTATGCCACCCTAACGGTATACTGCCCGAGGAATCTCGGCGACCCGAATGGGCGTCCCCTCGTTGGGCTCCGTGTGGTGGGTAAGACCTGTGGGCGGTGAATGCATAATTACTAAAAATTATGGCAACTTTAAAACCGAGGCTGGGGGCCTCATCAAATAACCCCACCCCTCCCCCTTCTTCTTTAGTGACTTGTGTTGAGCCGGAAGATAGCGGGCTCGGTCCCACCCAACTGAGTGGGCCAGCTGCCACTGAGCTGATGGAGACATTTACTGCTCCCACAAAGAGGCCACGTTCCCCCTGTAAGCAAACTGGATCAGGGAACGAACCTGTGACGTCTATGGCATCGGCACCTGCCCTTAACAAGAGGCAACGACCTCTTAGCCTTAAGGTGCAGGGTTCCACCGCGATGCAAAGCTGATCTCACTGGAGACTGCGGTACGTGAGGCCTTTCTCCACAGACGGCACTTAGTGGCTGTCTTCTTTGATGTGGAGAAGGCATATGATACCACATGGCGCCATGGTATACTGGAGACCTTGCACCAGTGGGGGCTCAGGGGTAATCTGCCCCTCTTCCTCCACTGCGTTTTGTCTGAACGGACCTTCAGAGTACGTGTGGGTAACACCTCCTCTTCGGCCTTCCTGCAGGAGAATGGTGTCCCACAGGGGAGCGTCTTGAGTGTGACGCTCTTTGCTGTTGCAGTGAACGGCCTACCATCCTCCGTTCACCCCCCGGTAAAGTCGTCCCTATTTGTGTACGACTTCTCTATTAGGTACTGAGAAGCCACGATGCACAGCATTGAGCGTCAGCTGCAACTGGCAATAAACAGTGCCAACGAGTTTGCCTCCTCTCGTGGCTATAAGTTGTCCCCTGACAAAACTACTGTCATGCACTTCTGTCGTAAGCGAGGGCTTCACCTTTAGCCTCAGCTTATCCTGGATGGCCGCCTACTCCCTGTTGTAGAGGCAGTCCGATTTCTCGGTCTGCGTTTTGACAGCCGTCTGACATGGGTCCCACACTTGAAGGAGCTGAAGGTTAAGTGCCTTCACTCCCTAAATATTCTGCGGTGCCTGCAGGGAACTGGTTTTGGGGCTGATCGAAGGGTGATGCTTTGATTCTACTGGTCAATCATTCGATCACGTCTCGATTATGGCTGCAGCGTATATGGCCTGGCCACTCCATCTACTCTCCGGATGCTGGACAGTGTTCATCATGCTGGCATCTGGTTGTCCATTGGGGCATTCCGCACCAGTCCAGTGCTCAGCTTTTATGCTGAGGCTGGTGAACCACCACTTACTGTGCGACGGCGGTACCTTGCAGCTGCATATATATTGTGGCTGAAAGGTCAGCCACAGTACCCTACACACCCAGCCGTCTTTAGTAACACTATTAGACGGCCATTCGACCACCGCCCGGGGGTTCCCCCTCCATTTGGTGTGCGGTGGATGGACGGTCTTACCGGCCTGGGTGTGACTCTGCCTAGGTTGCTGCCTGTACTGCCGGCTTCTGTGCCACCCTGGACAGTGCCAGAGCCAAGTTTAGATTTGTTGTTTGCAGCCTTATGCAAAACCAGTACTGATAGGTCAGTGTACCAATAAGAGTTCGGACGCCTCTCTTGGACCTATCGAGGCCATGTTTTTATTTACACGGATGTGTCAAAGGATGGCTACTCGGTTGGTTGGTCAGTCCTTACAACTGGTCACCTCATAGGGGGCCGCCTTCCAGGCGTCGCCAGTGTTTTAACTGCAGAACTCACAGCTCTGCACATGGCACTGGAGCTCATCCAAGTATTGAAAGAGAGACACTTTGTTGTTGTGACTGACTCCTTATGCTCCCTTCAGCTGTTGCACACCCTATATGGCAGACATGCCATCGTCCAGGGTGTGCACAGATTGCTGCTCTTGATTCTTAAGCAGGGCAAGACAGTGTTGTTCATGTGGGTCCCAGGGCATGTTGGCATCATGGGCAATGAGAGGGCGGATGCCCATGCCCGTCGGGTGGCCCATTTGCCAGATATACCTAACACTGCTGTCCCCTCCTGTGATGCTCTCCCGATGGTGCGGCGGGCCGTCCATGAACAATGGCGGGCCCAGTGGATTTGCAGAGACGAGCAACAAACTCCGCACACTGAAGGACACCCCAGAGCACTTGGGGTCCTCGTGCCACCAGTCACGGAGGGAGGAGGTGGTGCTTGCTTGACTTCGGATTGGTCACACGTTCCTCACCCACTCCTACATTTTAGGGGGTGAGGAACAACCATTGTGTGACTTCTGTCAGGAGCCTCTCACAGTGGCGCACATCTTTAGTCACTGTGAGAGATACCAAGAACTTAGATGGCGACTGGGAGTCAGCGCAGAGCTCTCCACATCACTTGGGGATAACCCTCAGGCAGTGGAGAGCTCGCTAGTATTTGTGAAAGATGCTGGCCTCTTTCACAAAATTTGAAGTCTTATTTTGAATTATATGGCTTTTGCCTTTTTGTTTGTGTATTCTTTTTGGCTTTTGCCATATTTATTGTAATGTCTGTTTTGGCTTTTGCCACAATGATTATTCTGTCTGTTTCGGCTTTTGCCTTTTTATCTCTGTGTTTGTCTTGGCTTTTGCCACATTTATTCTTCTCTCTGATTTGGCTTTTGCCACTTTTATTGTTATGTATGTTTTGGCTTTTGCCTTTTATATGTCTGTTTTTGGCTTTTGCCTTTATTTATATGTCTGTTTTGGCTTTTGCCTTTTTATTGTTATTACTTTTATTGGCTTTTGCCTTTTTATTGTTATTACTTTTATTGGCCTTTTGCCCTTTTTATTGCCATCATGGTGGGATGGCCATTTACACCCCCACCATGGTGATGTGTCTTTCTGGGCCCTAATGACCTTTGTAGTTGATGGGCCCTAAAGCAGCAACAAACAACAACAACAACACAGTGGCGCATATCTTTAGTCACTGTGAGATATACCAAGAACTCAGATGCCGACTGGGAGTCAGTCCAGAGGTCTCCGTATCACTTGGGGATAACCCCCAGGCAGTGGAGAGCGTGCTGGTATTTGTGAAATAGGCTGGCCTCTTTCACAAAATTTGATTTATACTCGGTTTTTAGATAGTTTTTGCATTTATTCTTGTGTTATTTTGGCTTTTGCCTTTTATTTATGTGTCTGTTTTGGCTTTTGCAACGTTTATTGTCTGTTTTGGCTTTTGCCACTTTTATTGTTATGTGTGGTTTCTATTTTTATGTCTGTTTTGGCACTTGCCTTTATTTATTTTTTGCATTATTTATTAGGCTATTGCCTTTTTATTCTTATTCTTGTTAGGGGTTTTTTTGTCCTTATATATTGTTATCATGGTGGGATGACCATTTACACCCCCACCTTGGTCACTGTCTTTCTGGGCCCTAATGACCTTGTTGTCGCAGGCCCTAAAACCCAAACAAACAAACAAACAAGCACTACAAATATGAGGCGTGGGGGGGTAAACAAATGAAACAAACTGGAATCAGATGGTTAGAACTGATATAGCAGTGTGTAGAGGATTGGGTCACAATTTAATTTTGAATGAGAAAATGGATGTCTCTATGGCATACCATGTTTCCCCGATAATAAGCCACTGTCTTATTTCCATTTTGGTGCCGAAATAAGCACTAGGGCTTATTTTCGGGGTTTGTCTTGTTCTTTTCTGTAATATTATCTTTTAAAGTCAAGTATTGAATACTTTCAAAATAGAAATTGGGATATAACGGCAAAAGAATTGTGGAGGACAAACTATTGAAATCGTGTTCTACTTTATTTCTATTACCACGACTTACTACACTATTCACGACTCCCGTTAACTTTAGAATGGTAAAGGGTAGTCTGACAGACTACCTGCAACGAAAAGCAACTCCTAACCCTTTTCCCGCCAATGGCAGGGTCGGGTACCATCTTGTCCCTCTGAATGGACACTAGGGCGATATATTGGTCATAGTTTTTCTGCAGCCGACCAAAGCTGCAACCCCTATGCTTGTTTATCGTCGGTCTACTGTTCATTTTTAAGGAATTCCACCATCGCCAGGGGGCAAGCTCCTACACCTGGAAATTTTGCCTCATCTACCCATATCTGACTACCTGCATCTTACAAAAATCACTGATCATTGGTTTCTAAGCATGCAATGTCCCTGAAATTTTCAGTACCTTCATTCTTTTCTAATTATTAGCGATCCATGCAATGATTTTCTTATAAATTAATTCCAATCTACATTTTTTTGTTAATTGATTGTCTAACAGACTACCTTTACCATCCACGTTTGTAAAGCTGCTGTAGTAGCGCAGCTCTGCATGACACCTCTACTTCGCAGCGCAGAACTATTATGGGGGCAGCCTAGTGTTGCAGTACCCAAGTGTTGGGCAGTGAAGGGAGCCAAGTCAGTCGAATGCAACTAGCCGAGATGCAGATGCCGTGGTACGAGTGGGGTGTCAAGAGCAGATAGAATTAGGAATGGGTATATTTGAGGTAGCCTGGAATCATCATCATCATCATCATACCCTTATCCCGCCTATGGCAGGGTCGGGTCTGCGGGCCCACGAAACATGCTCTGATTGGGGGCACCCCAGTCAGGCGCCTGGAACCCGCAGGAAATATTGGCTAAGTGACTGTGGTGGGATGCCGACCTACCCCACTGTTCCAACACTGCAGTATACAACCAAAATAGAAATTTTTGGCAGGTAAATTAATGCTTTGTTGGTTACAATATTGCATGGTGTCTGGCCCATCACACAATAACTATAATGCAAAAGGACTCAGGCTCATGCCTTGAGGTAGCCTGGAATATGAAGGAAAAATATAAGGGAGAATAAGTTGAGATTGTATGTACATGTAATGAGAAGAGATGAGGAGGAGTTCGTTAGTCAATTTCAGGATGCAGGTGGTCGTAAAGCACCCTGGGCAGGGGGAGACCGAAGGCCCCCCTTACCAAAAGTCAAGCTATGGAGGGTGCAAACACATCTGCTACATGAAATCGTCGAGTTTGTTCCTTCTGCACTTCAAAAATTAAATGGGTGATGCAATATTCATGCCACTGATGCCTCAGAGCAATCTTTGGTAATCATCGTGGACAAGTTTGTATTGAATGTGAAAATTTCAAATATATTGTGTATTTTGCATTGCAGCAAATTGATTAATAAATATGCAATCGAGTTTTAAAGTTATAGCACTAAATTTCAATAAAACGTTGGAATTTACTTTGGTAGTCTTACAGACTACCCTTTACCTGTAATGTAACAGCAAAGGGAGCATTATCTCTCTAGGGTTAATGAAATCACCCTATAAGATGCAGGGAACAAAACCGGATGTGCTCTCATAGGGCATATTTTCGGGGAAACACGGTAGTTGTAAATGTGCTCGATGCCGCCAGCTCATGATTGCAGGATCGATCCTGGAAGACGCTGATTTCGGGCGAGAGGGAGGCCCGTAATGGTATAGTCCCGGGGTGTGTGTACTATAAAACGTGCGCGTAACCAGGTGTAAGAGCTTGCCGTACTACAGCAATGATCCCGAGTTGAGACAACTGGGGATTCTTGGGCTTTATAAAGGACTGGTGTCTGTTGTTTCCGAAGCAAAATAGAGGTTAGTGTCATTTCGGGAGCGGCAAATAGAATAGAAATTCAGTCAGTCATTGAGTTGCGATAGTCAATTTGTGCCGTAGAGAACATCAGAGAAGGACAGGTCATAAGATGTTTGTAAAACTCAGAATTTACATCAGAGAGAATTCCATTAAAAATCAAATAACCATTTACATTATTCATAATCCTCCACAGGTTCCTCCGTCTTTATCTTGGTATCCTTTCCCTCTCCCTGCGATGAAGCTCAGTAGGATATGGTCCGTTATGGCTGATAGGCCATTTCCCCAACCCTGTCGGTACTATATGCAGGTCCAACAAACAAACATAAGGGAAATAGATTTACACTAGTCGTTAGTAGAGCGGTACGAAGATTCTAGAAACTTCATGACAAAAGCCCAGTCTAACCTTACACGTAGTCACGAAAAGCTAAATTCCAGTAAAATATGAAAAAGGATGTGAAAAATCAAAAATTCCATACTTGTGAATTGCTCTCACTATTTTGCGTTAAATACGCCTCCTTGTGGAAGACTTTTCCCTAATGGTCACGTTGTTATTTTTATTCACATCTATCCCTCACCAGTAAAATGACCTTCAGCCTAACTTTGCAATAAACAAAATATTACTGTAAATTATTATCCATTGTTAACACATCTTTGTTTAATGTGTTTTTACTAGAGTAAGGCGATGGCAAAAGCAGGGACTGCTACTTATCAGTGGCAAATAATGCAGTCGTTAGGATTATCAAATGAAGAAATTAAAGAGTTTGCTGATGCAAGCCATTGGTTAAAATATTTTCCTCCACTGGCTATGAAAGACCTCAAATCGTTTGGTGCTAAGGTAATACATTGTCGAGTTTGATGTCAAATTAATGAGTTTTATGTATAACGAATTTGATAGGCACATGTTATTTATAGGTTGATTGGCGTAGGTCTTTCATAACAACTGATGCCAATCCATATTATGATTCTTTTGTGAGATGGCAGTATACACATTTGAAAGAAAGAAATAAAGTGAAATTTGGAAAGCGTTACACTATTTTTTCGCCAAAGGATAATCAGCCGTGTATGGATCACGACCGAAGTTCTGGTGAGGTAAACTGCTAATATTGTCATATTAGGAATTTGATCCAGGATTTGAAATGTTACACAATGAAAGTTTCTGTTCTTTGGATATATAGGGTATTGGACCACAAGAATATGTACTCATTAAAATGCAGGTCAAGGAGCCATTTCCTGTACAGCTCAGGTGAGATACTGCTGTAAATGAAGTTTTTTTTAGGAACCCTGCCTTTTATGATTTAGATATGTATCAACATAAGAGTATTTAACTGATTTTAGTTAAAAAGCAAATTTTGTATAGTAGGGTAACAATGTAGTTCACCTGCATATCGACACCTTCCTGGTAAAACATCGTAAGCGCCATTTCATAAATTTTACAGGAAATGAGAAAAACATTCTGATTTCCTCATTCATTCTTATCCTTACGATATTTTTAGATATTAAAAAATAAAATAACTATTTAACGCAGGGTAAAACCGATTACAGGATTAAGAAAGACATAATGTACAGAATTTGATTAAATTAAAAAGTGAAAATCTCAAAAAAATGTCGCTTACGATGTTTTACCAGGAAGGTGTCGATATGCATTAATTCTTTTAGTCACTGAGTGCTTCCGTGTCTTCAGTCCGCCCAGGTTTAACCCTTAATTACTAACCTTCTCGAAGTGCAACGTTGTTACTAAACAGTAGTCCCTGAGACTACCTATTTGTTTATTAATTTAATAATTCAAAATGTGATTCAAATGCACATTTTTTATTATTAAAGTATTAGGTAACAGGATCACTAGGTGGCGCTCGTCCCCAGTGCTTCTGCTTTCCGTGCGATCTGAGATTTTTACTGTATTTTGGCAAATTTAAGGAGTTCAACTGGGTGAAAACAGCCTTCCCAAGGTAGTTTACACCCCATCGTACCAGATTGACGGTAGGGCTGTTGGTGTGTGGTGTGTTAACGGGTGGGAGGCGGTTTGCGAGGTTTGGCTTTTAAGCCTAACCTCGTGGGGCTTGCTTCCGATCCCATCGTGGGGCTTGCTTCTGATCCCGTCGTGGGGCTGCACAGTGTGCGTCGCCAGCATCGTCGGCGACCTCGCTGTGTTTGGCAGCCTCAGACCATCCCCACAGCAAACATTTTCTTTTCTTTTAAATTTACATCTAAGGTGTTTTAAGTTTAAAGGGAATAATTACCATTAGTAGTGTTAGTGTTAGCATTATCACTATTACTAGTGTAATTGATATTAGTATTATTATTATTAGTGGATTGGTACCTACTGAGGGTGGGGCATCATCAGCAGTCAGCAGAAGCCCTTATTAGGAAACTCTTATTAATAATATTACTGTTGTTGTTGCTGCTGCTGTTGTTGCTGTTGTTGCTGCTGTGGTTGCTGTTGTTGCTGCTGTGGTTGCTGTTGTTGCTGCTGCTGTTGTTGCTGAGGGATACAAGCTGATCTATGCAGGTAGTGAAGAGGGACTAAACGGGGTGGGAATTATATTAAGTAGGGATTTGCAGCAGGGCATCACTTCAGTTAGGAGAGTCAGCAGTAGGCTGATGTTAGTCACTGTTGTCTGGCAGGGTATAGGGCTCCACCTCATAAGTGCATATGCCCCCCAAGCAGGCCTGGGTGACACCATAAAAACAGCTTTTTGGGATGATTTTTATGAGGTGGTTCAGTCAGTAGACCGCATAATGAGACAGGGCAGGGGTAATGAGCAACTGATTATTGGGGGTGACTTCAATGCACACGTGGATAATGAGGGACTGGGGTATGCAGATGTTCATGGGGATGTGGGTATGGGGTGATCAACCTAGAGGGGCAGAAGGTCCTTGACACAGCAAGAGCACATGACCTTGCATTAGCCATCACATGGTTCAAGAAGAGGGAAAAGCACCTAATTACTTTCCAGTCACCACAGGGGAGGTCCCAAATTGACTTTTTCATGGTGAGGAAGCAGCACAGGGCAGAGATTCGAGACTGCTGGGCACTACCCAGTGAGGATTTCCAGAAGGAAAGTGGCCATAAGCTGCTCATGATAGACTTATCAATTATGGGGACAGGGAAGCAACATTCCTGGAAGGGAGAATCAGTTGTTAGGTGGTGGAAATTGCCCACCAAGGCAGAAGAATTCCAACAGGAGGTTCTTAGGTTGACTGGGATGGGTCAGCCAGTGCAATGTGGGACAGGGTTGCTAGGAAGATTAGGAGATGTGGTGAGGCACTGTTAGGTATGGGTAGAGTAGGAAGAACATATCAGGGTAGGCAGACATGGTGGTGGAATGAGGAGGTGGAAGCCGCCATCAAACTAAAGAAGGTAGCTTTTCATTGATGGAGGGAATTAGGGGATCAGGTTTCCAAGACAGATTATGTTCAGGCAAAGAAAAATGCCAGGAGGACCATTGCACTGGCCAAGTACCAGAAGTATGAGGCCTTATATGAAAAGCTGGGGACAAGGGAAGGAGAGAATGCAGTTTTTAGACTGGCCAAGACCAGGGATAGAACTAGGAAGGATGTTACCAGGGCTATAACAGTCAAGGATACAAATGACAGGGTCCTGTTCCAACCAGCTGAAGTAATTAAAAGGTGGGAGGAATACTACCACAGCCTCCTAAACACAGCTCCTTGCTCAACTGGCACAGACAGTCCAACCACCACCCAGGCAGTGGACAAGGTTAGTGAGGATGAAATAGTCACAGCTCTTCAAAAAATTAAAGGTCGCAAAGCAGTAGGCCCAGATTTGTTGACCTGGAGAAGGCATATGATAGTGTCCCTAGACAGGTGCTATGTAGCGTTTTAAGGAAGAAAGGGGTTGATGAAGGCCATATTAGGATAGTGCAGGATATGTATGAGGGTGCCATTACTAGGGTGAGGACAGCATGGGGAAACACTGCAGGCTTCAATGTGCAGGTTGGGGTGCATCAAGGGTCAGCACTCAGCCCATATCTATTTACCCTAGTAATGGATGAGTTGCTAACGGGAATAGGGGAATGGGCCCCTCAGTGTCTGGCATTTGCCGATGATGTGGGGAGGCTGGAGGAGTCGAAAGAGGATGCACAAAAGGGCCTCCAAGACATCAAAACGACAATGGAGAGGGGGGTCCTTAGGGTGAACATGAAGAAGACTGAGTACTTAGCTTTCAATTTCAGTGGCCAGGGACGAGGGGGTGAGATCTGCTGTGGGGGTTTGAAGATACCAGGTGTGCAAGAGTTCCGGTATTTAGGATCAGTTTTCCAGAGCAATGGGGAGATAGATTCCGATGTGACACATAGGATTAAGGCAGGATGACAGAAATGGAGACAAGCAAGTGGGGTCTTGTGCGACCGACGGGTCCCAATTAAGCTGAAGGGCAAAGTGTATGGAACTGTCGTTAGGCCCGCTATGTTGTATGGATCAGAGTGTTGGGCATCTAGGAAGAACCATGAAAGGCAAATGCAAGTGGCAGAGATGCGAATGCTGCGCTACATGAGTGGGGTGTCACGAGCTGACAGAGTCCGAAACACTTACATTAGAGGTATCTTGGGAGTGGGGGACATTGCAGAAAAGATGAGGGAGAATCGGTTGAGGTGGTATGGGCATGTTAGGAGAAGGGGAGAGGAGGAGCTTATTAGGGCCATTACGGGACTGAGGGTGATTGGGGGCACCAGGGGTAGAGGAAGACCAAAACGGACGTGGGCGGAGGTGGTGCAGAGGGACATGGAGGCGTGCGGGGTGGATGGGGACCTGGTGGGGGATAGGCGGGAGTGGAGGATCAGAACCCGCAGACCCTACCCTGCCTCAGGCGGGAGAAGGGTGAGATGATGATGATGATTTCCTGATTAAGAAGGGGAGAAGGGTGACGCAGAGGTAGCGCCCTGGGGTAACTGCATAATTGGTTCCAGGTTTGATCCTGGACCGAGGCGGGCGACTCTCAGGTGCAACGCTCCCAATACACTTTCCTTTGAATAAGAAGTGAAGTTGTTTGTCCTTTGTCATCTGCACGTAAAAGAACCCTTATTACATTGTTTCCTGTCGCCTTTTCACACGTGGATTTAATCGTATGGTTATCGCAAAAGACCAAACTGATAGTAAGAAAATTCCATTAAGAGCTTATTTCTATGTAAACCCTTGAATCCGAACAAATATTAACAATGGAAAATTTGATTTAATGAATCTGCAAACAACTACTTGTCCAAGTAATTTCTTGGCAATGTAGTGTCATCACCTTAGACCAGTAGGCACAGTACTTACTTCCTACTAGAACACGATTAACAAATAATTTATGGATATTGGAAAGAAGCCGGACATTAAAATCTATAATATTTATTTTTTTCATCCACAGAAGTTGTAAGTGGAAATTTTGATGCATAGAAATACGTAATCAATCTATATACAATAATCGTTGCCATAATATGTTATACATATTGATAGCATTCGACTTAGAAATTGTTTGCAGTGCCGGATTTACCACTAGGCTAAGTAGGCTGAAGCCTAGGGCCTCAACATTTAACAGCGTTCAAGACTCAAGAAAAGGGCCTAAATTGGACTTCAAAATGGCCTCAAAATTTAAATAGTCTGGGACCTCTTAATATCTAAATCCGGCACTGATTGTGTGTCATTTTTTTTTTGGTAGTTTGCTAAGTGGCCGCATTGTTTATTTGGTTGCTGCAACTTTACGTCCTGAAACCATGTATGGCCAAACAAATTGCTGGGTTCATCCGGATATCCAGTACGTTGCAGTGGAATTGGCTTGTGGTGATATATTCGTCTGTACAAAGCGAGCTGCTCGAAATATGAGCTATCAAGGATTTTTTAAAGAAAATGGCGTAGTTGTTGTTTTGACAGAGCTCAAAGGCCAGGTATTTGATTAATTCTTTGCCTTTTCAAACTACTGTACATTTCTATAGGCTTATTAATATACAGTGTGATCCCAGTATACGTTTCAATAACAATTGCATAGAATAAAAACAGCTAATCTAAAAATGGAAATAATTGTAGAATTCCCAGCAAAAATTTTGTGGTTGACCCCTATCCCGCTATGGAGATCACGTTAGGATTAATTTTCATAACATTTAATACAAGGTTTTCTATTAAGAATTCGTTTTTGAACTTGTTTTGGCCCGTTATGGCTGCTTGGTTTGTAGGCTGAAGTGGAGGCAGGCAAGTGGGGTCCTGTGCGACCGCCGGGTCCCAGTAAAGTTGAAGGGTAAGGTATACAGAACCGTCATTAGGCCCGCTATGCTGTATGGCTCAGTGCTGGGCAGTTAGGAAGAACCATGAAAAGCAAATGCAAGTGGCTGAGATGCGAATGCTGCGCTACATGTGTGAGGTGTCAAGATTCGACAGAATTAGAAACGATTACGTTAGAGGTAGCTTGGGGGTGGGAGATATTGCGGAGAAGATGAGAGAGAGTAGGTTGAGGTGGTATGGGCATGTGATGAGGAGGGGAGAGGAGGAGCTTACTAGGTCCATTGTGGGACTGCAGGTAATTGGGGGCATTAGAGGTAGGGGAAGACCAAAACGGACGTGGGAGCAGGTGGTGCAGAGGGACATGGAGGTGTGTGGGGTGGGGGATAGGCGGGAGTGGAGGATTAGAACCCGCAGACCCGACCCTGCCTCAGGCGGGAGAAGGGTGAGATGAAGAATGGCTGCTAGGTTTGCCCCGTTATGGCTGCTTTGCCGATTCCCAGTATTTTTGATCCGTTATTGCGAGGAGAGCCAAAGCAGCCGTTTACCAGATATCGATAACGAAATGGTGTAGACATACTGTAGACGTTAAACGGGTTTGTCTGTGTATGACTGTCCGCATTAGTCATAGACACAATTTTCAAGAAAGCAGATTATTAGGAGGAGAGTGTTTCTCAAAACGTAATCTGTGCAAACGTTCAGGCCATTTGTAGAGATGAGACAACAGACACTATAGCCGTGAAAACGTTGTAGCCATGCAGGCGCGGATCCAAGGGGGGGGGGTTTGGGGTTGCAACCCCCACCTAAATTTTGGGTCGACATTGACACTGACAAATGAAAATTGCGTTAACAATCGCTGCCTATGGCTCAACCCCCCCCCCCCCCCCCCCGACGAAAATCCTGGATCCGCCCCTGGCCATGAACGTTATAAACGTGTTTTACTGTATATATTATTATTTGTCAATTTTCTGGTTCTCACGTTGCTCTTGTGTAATTGCATGTAGGATTTAATTGGTTTGCCACTTGCGGCGCCATTGACACCATACTCCGTTATTTATGCTTTACCAATGTTAACCATTAAAGAAGACAAGGGCACTGGTGTTGTTACAAGTGTCCCGTCAGACGCTCCAGATGATTTTGCAGCTCTTCGTGACTTAAAAAAGAAGCAGGCATTTCGTGAAAAGTTTGGTGTCAAGGATGAAATGGTACTTCCGTTTGAACCAGTTAGTACTATTCGATTCTTTTTAATTCTATTTGCCACTACTAATCCTACTTCCGTCAATGGTAGGGTTGGGCGCTCAATTTTGTCTTTCTTTTCTTATCTCCTTAAATCTTGATGTGTATTTAGGTACCTATTATCGATGTGCCAGAATTTGGAAAACTAAGTGCTGTTACAGCTTGTGAACATTTAAAAATTCAGAGTCAGAATGACAAAGAGAAACTGATTGAAGCAAAAGAGAGAGTATATTTGAAAGGATTTTATGATGGCGTTAGTTTCAATTTATTGAGAAATTAATTATTATTTGGGAGTTTATTTTTTTGGGAGATAATTAGCATTTAAAGTAAATTTCGTATAGATAATGTTAGTTGGTGAATATAAAGGCAAGAAAGTTCAAGAAATCAAGAAGCTTATTCAGAAACAGATGATAGATGAGGTAAGTGCTGTTCTAACGAAAAATAATTTATTTGTTTTGCTTTTGTTTTATATCTAAATGTCATTTATTGAGTATGGATTGCAATTTATAATCTATACTTTCTATTTAGAACAATGCAGTTATATACATGGAACCAGAAAAAACTGTAATGTCACGTTCAGCAGATGAGTGCGTTGTCGCACTATGTGATCAATGGTAAATCTTTACAGATTTGGCGTCATTGGTTCAGAGGTTCTCAACCTATTCTTTATCACGGGCCCCGTTAGGTGATCTTTATTATCATGGAACTAATACTTTACTAAAGGCTAGTTCCCAATCACCATGTGCTAACGTTAATCAAGGTTACTATAAGGCGCGTTTTGGCAATTGACCAAGTGAACTTTGGTCACGTTGTTTTACAAATAATGCGTTTTGGCGGTGCAAAACGCGATTTGGTCCGTCTCTTTCGTCAACTTTGGTCAGACCAAAGGGTGGCTATAGGCACGTTTTTGCGATTTACCTGGTCAATTGTGGTTTGACCACAATAGGCGCGTTTTCGCCATTGACCTGGTCAGTTGTGGTTTGACCACAATATCATGTTTGGCTGACCAAAAGGGATCGCCAAAACGCTTTGGTCAGAAATTTTAGGACCCATGATAAGGAATTCACCAAACTTAAGAAAATGAATTCCTTAACTTAAAACCAAATCCACTACAATATAAAGACAATTCCCTAAAATAAAAAAAATGAATCACTGCACTAAGTTAAAAAATAGGAATTCACTAAAATGAAAACAAAATCCACTAAACTAAAGTAATTATCAAACTAAAAAACGAATTCACTAAAGTTAAAAAAATAATGAATTCAATAAGCTTCAAAAAATAATTTCCCAAATTTAAATATCACTTGAAGGAACTAGTCCACACGTCCATCGAATCTTTATATCTAGATTAGCTCCATCTGTAAATTGTACTAGGGTATATAGATACTTACAATCTAAAAATGTATGTAATTTGCTATTAATCCAGATGTTAAAGACCCACTATAATACTTATTCATCGTTTGTAGTACTAGCCTCTGGAGAATCGAACACCTTGTTACTCAGCCCTTTATTGTGGCCAGAAGGAACAATTTTTAAGGTGTTTCAGGGTCGCCTTCAAGCTGATTTATCCTCTGAAATTTGGCATTCATCAACAAGTTCCTCTGACAATACTGTAACTAAGTCTCAAATGACAAACTCCAGTCTGCCTACTACTGACTTACACAATTTTGGTGCAGGAGAGGAATGCCTTGAATCCCCAGATCAAAATCACAACAACTGAGGGTTCACTACATATTTACTACCAGAATGTTTGAGGCCTCCGTTCAGAGTCATGAGTTTCTGGGCAGTGTACTCTCCTGTGATTACCACATCATTGTGCTCACTGAAACTTGGCTATCTTCTAATTTGTCTACAAATAATTATTTTCCTGCTTATTTCAAGGTATTTCTTGCTGATAAAGGTGGCGGTATCCTGATAGCTTTTAATATAAGGCTTCTTAAATCAATGACATTTGCCCAATTAGACATCCCATCTTGTGAGGGAATTTTGCCTATTTTGATCCTTGATAACATAACTTATTCCTCTCATACTATTGTAGCTTGTTATTTGTCCCCTTCTTTGTCAAAGCCTGTTTATTTAACTCAGATGACTTTTTACGTACTCTCCTTGTCAATCATACATCAGCAATACCGATTGGTGATTTTAACATACCCCACATTAATTGGGGTTTATCTCCTCCAATTTATAAGGGCACAGCCTATCCATCTAAGGCAGCAGCACTAATAGCCTTGACTAGTTCCTTCAAGTTGACACAATGGAACTTCATTCTAAATTAGCAAAAGAATCTCCTGAATCTCTTTTTTTCTGACAGATATTGTGAGATATCTTCTTGCCCCCCTTTGTCCCGTATTGATTCCTATCATCCACCTTTACATATTAAGACTGATCTTCCAGGCCAACATATACCTTCTCCAGGTAGTCCCTATCGTGGCTGGAAATTTGGAAACTATGTTGGGCTTTATAAATATTTAGCTTCCATTGATTGGGATGATGTCCTTCTGAATACTAGTGCCATGCAGGCTGTAGTGAACTATTACACTATCTTGTCTAATGCTTTACATAAATTTGTGCCAATACAGAAGCAACCACGTAAGCCATATTTACTCCCCTTCTGGTTTAGCAAGGAACTCCGCCAGACACTTTTAAAGAAAAGGAAGGCCTATACTCGCAATAAAAAGAAGTCCTCTGTTTACCATTATCAGATATACTCTGACTTTTGTTGTTGACACGTGATCGGCAGCAGTTTCTAAATTCCTTAATAGTTAATATTCGATCTCCAGTGAATTTTTGGAAAAATTATAAGCGATATGTAGCAGACGATCATCAGACGATTTCACTGAAGGTTGACCAAAAATATGTCACAGATCCCAATAAAGTTAGTGACATGTTTATTAAAACATTTGATATATCATCAAATATGTCCAACATTCCAACTTCATTCGATCCTACCTCTTATCCCTATCCACTCCCACCTTCACCTGACTCTCTAAAGATATCTGGTATTACTGCAACTGAAGTTTTGGGGACAATTAATAGGCTAAAGTCCACCTTTTCAACAGGACCTGATGTCTTCCCTCCTATTCTGATAAAAGCATTCAGATATCAGCTTGCCCCAGTTCTGGCTCGACTGTTCACCTTATGTTTATCAGCTTCTTATGTTCCTCCAATATGGAAGATGGCCCACTTGGTGCCTATATTCAAGTTGGGTTCGTGCTGTAATCCAGACAACTATCGTCCGATTGCATTGATAGCTCCCACAGCTAAACTATTTGAGAGGATCCTGCAGAGAAAGATTTTTAATTGGTGTAGGCCCTTCTTCTCAACTGCATGGATTTATGTCTGGTCGTTCTATGGAAACAAATCTGTTGCACCGTTTTCAGGATATTCAAAGGGCCTTTGCTCAATACTGCCAATGTGATTCTATTTACCTAGACTTGTCAAAGGCTTTCGATACGATCAATATCCCATTATTATTGTGGAAATTACAATGTTATGGAATTTCACCTCCATTATGTCAGTTCTTGAGGAATTATTTAACTACCACAATCCATGGGTGTCCCCCAGGGTAGAGCTTTAAGCCCCTTATTGTTCTCACTTTATATTAATGATCTGTTCTCTCTGAAGGCCAATCACCTCATTATTAATCCAGCAAAGACATACAAGATGACATTCTCTCGTCAACTGTTTTCCTTGGCATCGAATTATACATTTTCTGATGGTTCTCCTATTTTCAATACTAACGTTGTAAAGGATTTGGGGGTCTATTTAGATCCTAAGCTGAATTTCCATGCCCATCTAAATCACCTATATCATGCTCTACAGAAGGGACTAGCAGCAATTACGGGCTTTGGGGATATCTATAGACATCCTTTGTTGCATGAACACCTTTTTTCAGTGGCAATCTGCCCCAAGTTGTTATATTGCTTAAATGTTTACACAATTTGTGCCCCATCCCTCTGCAAGAGTCTACAGTCGATTCATGACAGAAATACTTCATTCTCTATAACAGTGGGTACTAACCCAACCATTCAGCTAATTCCTTTAAGGAATAACCGGGACTATACCAAGTCTCCGTGGCTTCCACCGCCTCCTTATGATAAATTTGAAGTTCAGGGAGTCCTTCCCTTCCAGCTTACCATAAAATTGACTCGTTTATTGTTAATTTACCGCATTTTGAACATTAATATTGATAGTCCCGATCTGGTTTCAGAAATATACTTCCGTGCTCCATTGCATTCCACTCACTCACAGGAATTATTCTCTCCCAAATTGAGTTCAAGATCAGCCATCCAACTTGCACTGAGAGACAGTAACGAGATAGGTCATCAGTTAATGACTTTTTACTGTCATTTAAACTATTTAAGCAGAAAGCCAGTCTAGCATTACTATACAGCTCCTACCAGTCTTTCTCTAAACCCCATAATGGTTAAAAGCATAATCCCAAGTTGCACTCTTGCTCATCCCTAGTGATAAAAGCATTATAAATGATGGATTAGTTGGGAACTATTGCTGTTTTACAGCATGTTTAACTTGTGCTGAAGGCTCTTACAACTAAAATTGGAATTCCTTCCCACTCCCATTCCCTTTTCCCTAGTTCATTCTTGCATGCTGCCTCTGCTGGGCCATTCGGCCTGTTATGGCGACATGGCCTTTCCACAACCCATGACATAGTAATAATAATAATAATTTAACGAAAGTAATTTGGACTGATTTGTTTATTAACGTAATTAAATTCAATTCCAATATTAATGCCCTTTGTCTTCCCACATTGCAGTGAAAAGCCATTACCAGAAATTTTAATAATTCAATTAATACCTCAAACGGATTTGTATAATTTAAACTTGCTACCGGTACCTCCTATCATCTGCTACAACTGGTTGGAGTATGCCACCATTTTTATTTTTCCTTGACCAAACACAGACCACGCTTTTATTTTGGTCATGTTGGTCATCCTTTGGTCTGACCAAAGTTGACCAAAGTGATGGACCAAATCGGTTTTAGCACCACCAAAATGCATTGTTTGTAAAACATTGTGACCAAAGTTGACTTGGTCAATCACCAAAACGCACCTCAACATAACCAAAATAAAAGTGTGGTCAGTTGGTTTGGTCTGCGGAAGATGAGAAATGGCGGCGTTCTCTGACCACTTTTAGTGAACTTAAATTTCTAAATTTTTAAGTATTAATTTTTTTAGTTTGGTAAATTCTTTTTTTCCATTATTTTATTGTATTTAGTGTTTTTAGTTTAGTGGATTGGTTCCTTTAATGTTAGGGAATTCGTTTTTTTTTGTTTAGTCAATCAATTCAGTTGATTCTTTTTTCGTTGTGGTATATTCGTTTTTTTTATTTTAATTTCTTGTTAAGTTCAGGGAATTTGTTATTAAGTTCAGGGCTTTCATTTTTAAGTATTAAGTGGGGAGTTATGTTGCATTACGTTGTCATGGGTCCCAACATTTCAAACCAAAAGGTTATAGCGATCCCTTTCGGACAGACTAAAACATCAAATCGTGGTCAAACCATAATTGACCTGGTCAATCGCCAAAACGCACCTATAGATAAGTTTGGAAACTCAGAGCGATAGCCAATCAAATTTAGTTATGGCTGTGACGTCACTGCAGAAGCACTCACTGCTAATATATTGTAAAGAGACCATACTAATAATTAAGATTCACACATTTAAGACAAACAAGAAAAGTATTTTATCAATGATAAAACCAAAACTGTACACGAATAAACATAAGCAGAGTCCCTTGTAATAGAAGGGTCCCAATCAAGTTGTAAGGAAAGTTTTTCAGGGCAGTGGTTAGACCAGCTGTGCTATATGGATCAGAGTGTGTGGCAGTGAGGAAGAGCCACATCAATAGAATGCATGTACCAGAGATGTGAATGCTGCAGCACCTGAGTGGTGTGTTGAGAGCTGATAGAAATAGGAACGAGTATATAAGAGCTACCCTAGGGGTGGTTGACATCGCCAAAACGGGGACGAATAGGTTAGGTACATTGCAAGAATGCAGGTGGTCAGAAGCACCCGGGGCAGCTGAAAACTGTCTTTGGCTTGGACATACATGCAATGTAACTCAAATTCATAAAAATCTATTTCATTTTAAGTGACTTGGCATTATTCGTTATGTGATCTTGTAAAGGTTTCTGGATTATGGTGAAGAATCATGGAAAGTTCAAGCCAGACAAGCATTGAAGCAGATGGAAACTTACTCGGAGGAAGTTCGAAGAAATTTTCAGGCCACTTTAGAATGGCTTCATGAGCATGCCTGTTCAAGAACTTATGGATTAGGTTTGGTTTCTTATTTGTAGTTAAAAATTCTGTTGAACGTTGTTTTATGTTCAGCATGTAACTTAGTTGATTGGTGTTAAACAAATGTCAGGAACGAGACTACCGTGGGATACAAATTGGCTAATAGAGTCATTGTCGGATTCGACCATATATATGGCATATTACACAGTCAGCCACCTTCTACATGGTGGCACATTAAATGGAAGTGGAACTCCGCCTCTCAATATCAAGTTGGTAGTATCACATTTTGGGAGTCAGTTTATTTGCAAACGTTAGTAAACGACGATAAAATTAAAAATCCTTGCAGACCTTGTCAATTAACGCATGAGGTATGGAATTATATATATTATAAAGACGCTCATTTTCCGGACACTGATATTCCAAAGGAGGCTCTTGACAAACTTCGCTATGAATTTGAATATTGGTAAGGCAATTAAATGGCATTGCAAATTAATGTTTCGTACGATATTTTTTTTCTTTTTGGCTATTCCTTCAGGTATCCAGTTGACTTGAGAGTTTCAGGCAAAGATTTGGTGCCAAATCATTTAACGTACTATCTGTATTGTCATTGTGCTGCTTGGCCAAATGATCCCGGAAAATGGCCCAAGTCTACTCGAGCCAATGGACATTTGCTTCTAAATTGTGAGAAAGTAAGTGTCTCTTTTAATGTCTTTTTTGTGCAAATCTTGAAATTGTGAGATTTACCCTTCATTGTAATATCTGATTAGATGTCAAAGTCAACGGGCAACTTCCTCACTCTTTACCAAGCTTTAGAGAAATTTTCTGCAGACGGTTAGTCACTTATCACTTAGGCTATTTATGTTAGATTGAAAATGAACGTCAGTAACGGAACGGTTTTTTAGGTACCCGATTCACATTGGCTGATTCTGGTGATACTGTTGAAGATGCAAACTTTGTTGAGAATTCAGCTGATGCAGGAATTCTCAGACTGTACACATTTTTGGAGTGGGTCAAAGAAATGATAGCTACAGCTGGTAATTTGCGAACAGGGTCTTATAACAACTTCACAGACAAAGTGTTCTTAAGGTTTGTATCTACGATAGTGTTGATATTGAACAAATTGTCAGATAAAATCATTATAACATTTCTACGTGATATCTAGTGATATGTACCAAAAAATACAAGAAACTGGAGAGAATTATGAGAGAATGCTGTATAAGGAAGCATTACGTACTGGATTCTTTGAATATCAGGTTTTGTTGTTTTTTTATACTTGTTTAAGTAAAGCTAGCGTTATTGGTATGAAAATGTCCAATCCCATGTTTAGTTTTAGTGGAGATTTCAATTTAATATTACGTTGTGAGAATCTGTAAATTGTATCAGTGGCTCACTGGTTAACGTACTTGACTCTGTGGGGTGAAACGGGATTGCAACATTTGGTAGGAAAAACGGTTAAGAATTTTCGGGTGTGCATTATATGCAGGATTTAAACAAGCTACATCTATGTTAGATCGGTGGTTCTCAACCACTGTGCCAGGGTACTTTAGAGTGGCACAAGATTCTTGAAATTTGCCGCCACTGTGAATACCCAAACATAACCGACGTCAGACAAGTAGTTAATCGCTTAGTCGTAGTTAATCAGGGACTAGCTTATCCAATATGAATTAATATTACAGGTCTGGCTAGTGGCTAGCAAAGCCATATATTAATTTAGTCTACTGTTCACTGCATGAGGTGTGTATAGGGTTAGGTTACAACTTATAAAGGGTGAATTTTAATAAAACTGACAAACTGCAGGGACAGATTCCTGACTGGAAATGGAGGAAAATCGGTCCTATGTCCATGTGTCCAGAATTGCGTCATTGCCATGGTAGATGACACTGACATATGACATATTTTCTCTAACCACTTGCAGTGTGTTTCTTGTGTGTTTCAGATTGTGTGTTTGGACCAGTTATTCTTCCACAATGGAGGAATGTACCTGGACTTCCTGCAGAATACTCTGCCTGGTTTGCTTGAGAATGTGCCTTTTTCACTAAGACAGATTATGTGGTTTCTGCAGGAGGAAGTGCCAGCACATTTCTGCATTAGTTTGCTGATATCTCAACAACATCTTCCCCAGACGTTGGATAGGATGTGGAGATTCTGTTGTATGGCCTGCTAGATCGCCTGACTTAAACCCCTTCGATTTTTACCTCTGGGATACTGAAAAGCATTGTGTATGATCAACCAGTTTCTTACATACAGACCCTTTGATAGTGCATTCATGACACCTGTGACACTATTCGGACAGAAGCTGGAACGTTAAAGAATGCATACATTGCATCCCAAGGAGGCCACTTTGAACATCTGTTGTGACATGGATATGATTCAGTTATGTACTGTGTTCTTAGACGATTTCTTGTCGTTGCATGTGCACCATCCATTTCTGACACGTGATCACAGGACGTTTTTTCCTCCATTTCCAGTCAGGAATCAGTCCCTGCAGTTTGTCAGATTTATTACAGTTCACCCTGTATATTTGTTTTGTGTTTGTCTGCCACCAAATTTTTAAATTATTAAACTTGTGCCATGACAGAAAAAGTTGAGAATCACTGCATTAGTTTAATAATTTGATAAAAATATTTATCTACGCTTTACCTTTTACCCGGTTGTTCTATTTTGCACTTTCCATTGGGTTCGTTGGTCGTTTTGGGGCAAAATTATTGACGAAAACAAGTATTTTATGACTAAACATTATTTTCAGGGCAGAAAAAAATTCTTCAGAGATTTTGCTGTACCTAGAAAAGCAAGATTCATACAAATCGGATATTCCTAGCTACACAAGATCATGCACAGAATCGATATGTATCTTGTTCACAGACCAGAGGATCGAAAGTAGAGATCATTGTAAAGGTGCTTTACCAAAGATAACACAGGGCTGCATTTTGAAAAAAATTTTCTGCTGATTTCAAATATGGGTTTAGTTTTCCTCAGGGACGTACAGAT
Organism: Trigoniulus corallinus; assembly: GCA_013389805.1. Taxonomy (NCBI): domain Eukaryota; kingdom Metazoa; phylum Arthropoda; class Diplopoda; order Spirobolida; family Trigoniulidae; genus Trigoniulus; species Trigoniulus corallinus. The sequence continues at coordinate 24,282,955 of JAAFCE010001963.1, read as the reverse complement.
TTTTCACAAATCGCTAATAATTACTTCAACTTACATGAATTTTGATTGATTTCTTGGAAATATTATTACACAAAAGCATCTCCTTAAATTATAATAGTTTTAAGAGGAATGTTAAAAAAACAATATTTAGTCTGATTTCTTGGATTTGAAGTACTTTTATTCCACTTCTAACTTCTCTTTCTTTGACCTCCTCGAACTTTTTGGAAGTATTTTGCACTCTCGTTCGAGGTTCCAGTAGTAGTCCGCCATCATTGTAGAATTCCACCTTCTCTGGTACCTCTGTTCCATCTCTTTAAATATCTTAGCAAACTATTTCCCCAGTCTTCTCACTAAAATCTCCAAGGTTGTTTGGGAAATATTTCAAATGGGAATGTAAAATGTGCAATTTAACACTCGTATTACATCCAAGTTTCTTCTACTTTTCCAGCATGGTCTCCACTAGTTTCCAAATATTTGGCTTCATCAACTATTCGAATATCGATTCGAATTCGATTGTGAGAGAACAATGTAAAAGCTCTATTCCAGGATAATTAAAATGAGTATGAAAGATATATAATAATTAAATTATTGTAAAATCAATTTATTAAATTTATCTTACAATATTTTAATTTGAAAAATAAAATAGCATTAAATGTCTCAAAATATAACTATAATAAAGTTGAAAAGGATGTTTTATAAGGCAGTGGTTAGGCCTGCTATGCTATATGGAGCAGAGTGTTGGGCATTGGGGAAGAGCCATTTAAATGGAATGCAAGTAGCTGAGATGCAAACGCTGTGGTCCATAAGTGGGGTGTCAAGAGCTGATAAAATTGGGAACGAGTATATTTGGAGTAGCTTGGAGGTGGGGGGACAATGCGGAAAAAATGAAGGAGAGTAGATTGATGTGGTATGGACATGTAATGAGAAGAGGGGAGGAGGAGCTTGTTAGGTCCATTACAGGAATGCAGGTGGTTGAAAGCATCCGGGGCAGGGGGAGACGTGGGAACAGCTTGCTCATAACGATATGGTAGTGTGTGGGGCTAGAATCTGCAGACCCGACCCTGCTTCAGGCCGGATACAGGTATGATGATGATATTTATTATGCGTCACTTACCTGAAAAATTAGAATAACCCAATTTTAATGTTCCATGAAATTTCAGTGATGATGTTTCAAGAAAGATATTAGCAATCAAACTGAACTCTACCAAATGATGGAGTACACTTATTTTGTTTTGTTAATAGTCAAAGGATCTCCCAATGGGTAGGTGGAAGTAAAAACTAAAATATTCCATATTTGTTGAGAACTTTATTTATACAGGCAGTTAGCGGATAGCCCCTAACCCTAACATGCATGAGTAAGTCAATAATATTTCTGGAAAATCTAGGTATATGAGCTATGCATCAAACCATCGACTGTACTCACTGCTGAATTCATCATATAATGTCGACATTTGCAAAATATTTAGTTACAAATGGCTCTACATTTTTCCCGAATATTATTCGAATAATTTCTAAAATATTCGAATATCGAATACTTCAAAACAGGCCGAATATATCCGGATGTCGAATATTCGGATTGGAAACTCTAGTCTCCACTAAGTATTGGTAATTTTTGCCCTTCTTGTTTCCCAAGAAGCCTTCAACAACAGATTTTAATCTAACCCATGCATATTTTTAAGTTTCATTCATAGAATCCCCAAATTGCAGTTTTGTGAATTTGAGAACCCGCAAAAATTCCTGCTTTCATTTTTTCTGTTGTAATGTTTGGAAACTGCTTTGCAGGATACTGAAAGCAGGTTCCATTTGTGTTCAATGTTTTGACAAACTGTTTCATCAGAGTTTAATATGTAAAGGTGTAAGTAATACCTTTCTGGGATCAATCTCAATGGTTTGTTCAAAATATTTTTTGTCCCTGGCAAGAAATGCTTTCTTTTTGGCCATGATTTCTTCACCCAGTGCTTATCTTTTGCTCTACTGTCCCACTTACAAAAAGCGTGGCATTTTTGTATAGCCTGCTTGCTGACCAAGAAGCATGCCTATCATTTGAAATCTCCACATACTGTACATGCCAGTTGTGCTCCTCATTTTTAATTTTCATCAACACCTTTTTCACACTTTCAAAAGACTCTCTTAGCTGGACAGAATAAACTACTTACTCACATTATGAAAAAATATTGACTTTAATCTTCTTTTGGAGGAGCCAATGCAGAGCCTCCACTCAGAAGCAGCATGTTGGATTTCAAAATATTTCATGTGGCCAGGAATGCCACAGCAAAGTACTATTGAGTGTTCCTTAGCAAAGAATGGTACCATAAGGAAAATGTCCCTGGTGCCAAATGTTTTTTTTGATTTTAACCTAGAACCAAGAGCTGCTGCACTTTTAGATAAGTTCAAATAATCATTATCATCATCTCACCCTTCTCCTGCCTAAGGCAGGGTCTCGTCTATGGGTTCTAATCCTCCACTCCCGCCTATCCCTCACTAAGTCCCCCTCCATTCCAGATGCCCTTCAGATAAGTTCAAATCTCTCACCAAATCATTAAGTTCTGCCTGCATGAATAGATGAGTTATTTGGGCCCAAAAACTTCACCATGGTGCCAAATGCTATGACATCTCCCAACTTTATGAAAGGTAACTTTATTTCACAGCCCTTTATTCTTCAAATCCTACCCAGAAATTGGCCTTCTACCTGTTGTAAACTCAGACCTCAAACAATAATCTTGAAATATAGCATATCTCAGCACATCATTAAAGCAGATTTGTTGAAAAACTATACATGATGGAAAAAAACTAATTGCATATTTGAAATCAGCATAAAACACTGGTGCGGCCAAGTTGCGTTGGACACCAGTTCCCATTAGATCACTGAACTGAAGCAGTGCTCACCCACGTCAATACCAACTTGGGTGGTTGGTAAAGAACGTTGGGTGCTGCAAATTAACCCTCTTCCTCGTCCTTTCACCTACCTCCTCATCTCCCACAGGCAGCCTCCTTAGGGGGTTGACCTGTTATGGCTGCCTGGCTCACACCCCAACCCACAAACCAATCCAATATAACATCATAAAAACATCAAAAATGATACTGACCAGTGTAATTCATTGCATGCATCTTTCACCTCAATCGCCAGGTAAAATTAGTAACCGGGTAAAATGGAAAGTGTAAAATAGTACGTGCAAAATAGAACAACTGGGTAAAAGGTAAAGCATATCCAAATATTTACTACTTTATTATGCAAGAGCAAATATTTGTTCAAAGTGAAAACTTTTAGACGTTTTTTTTATTCCAATATTGAGGGATGGATGCTGTAGAGAAGGATTGCTTCTTTTTTGGGAGAAAAACAGGTTGCTTCATTTTGAAGAACCCTTTCAACGTGGAGTAAAATATACATGTAGATCGGCTATATTTCTGGCCATAGAATCTCTCCATCAACCGTGGCCTTGGTAGTGTCAAGGTGGGCAAATGGGCTACTTGCAGTTACAATCGGCATCCAGCTCCATATGGCCCAACTGTTTGCTCCTGTTTTCATGTTTTCTAGGGGTAAATGATAAGACTATTCATAACCCTGTGTTAATAGCTTTCAAACCTGCTTTGAGGCCCCATGTGGTATACAATGTCATTTGTATGCTGAAGAATACCCTCTCTACCATGGAACATATAAATCCAACAAAATGTCCCCTGCCGTTGATGGAGTGCCCCAACGGATGGTTGGCCAATGATAGATAAACATACCATGGTGGCCAAAATAATTAGTGGAGTGAAAATATGGACCTTTTCGTTAATCAAATGCAAATTTTCAACACGTAAGAGTGTAGAGCATGTTTATGTCATAATGTAGATTATTCTAGAAGGAATGTTTGCAATTCGAAGTTTACAGAAACACTTGCACAAGAGAAACGTGTGGAATATATATTCACAATAGGAAGTTGGCCAAAATAATAAGAGTCAGTGAAGTAGAAAGTTATTTGAAGTCCCAGTGGCAATACTTGTTTATCAATGTATAAATAGTAATTGTCAATCGGTTTGCTGTGATATGGGTCAGAGTCATCATTGTTCTGATGACGAATGACCTCTAATATGTGAATTAAGACGTCAGCCCAAAATGTACAAAGAAATTTGTAATCTTATCAAGCAGTCTCTCTGTGTGATTGCAAAAGTATTAAAGGAATGCAGGTTGCCACATGAAAAAGTAACAAGAGAACGCCCAAGAAAAACTAGTCTAAACTTGACAGGTGTGCCACAGGTCAAGCTTTGAAGGATCCATTTGCATCCTCAACATCAATTATAAAGAATAGTGGTGTTAACAGCAAGAAGCAACGTTGATCACCCTAATTGGAAGAATGTACTATTTAGTGATGAAACTAAAATAAATCTCTTTGGAGGTGATGGAAGACTATGTTAGAAGACCCAAAAGAAGAACTGGCTTCTAGATTCACAATTAGTACAATAAGACATGGTGGATGTTTGGGGACGCTTCTCATACCATGTTTTTGGTCCAATATTTTGGGTAAAACAAAACATGTACAAGGAAATCTATCTCAGTATTATGGAGAACATAATGCTGCCTTATGCAGAGGAAAACGTGCCATTAATTTTGGGTGTATCAACAATAGAATGATCCAAAACATACTGCCAAGTTAGTAACAAATTGGTTCACTAGCAAAAATATATTGAAATTGCCATGGTCAGCTCAATCACCAGATTTGAATCCAATGGTGAATCTGTGGAAAGAGTTAAAAAGTTGTGTTTCCATTACAAAATCCTCAAACAAAGAATTACTTTGGGAGGAAATCAAAAAAGTGTGGTATTCTATTCCTGTTAAAGATTTTCAAAACATTATCAACGTCGTGCCAAGATGTGCAGATGTCATTGATGCTAAAGGGCAGGCAACAAAATATTAATTGCTGCACTTAATTGTTTTTTTAAGTCATGTGGTATTGTGTGCAAGTAGTTTTATGGCAACACTTATTTTTTGACCACCTTCAGTTTTCAGTCTGTTTTCTTACAGTTATTTATTCATTATATTTGTCCCTGATTTCCTTTATTTGTGTATAAGAATAACTTCTTCTTCATAAATAGGAATAACATCTTCTTCACAATAAACCCATTTGGCCTGCTACATTGATTGATGTTTTCATTTATTGAGCATAACTCCACAATTTTCACTCTACTTTTTTTATTTTGGCCACCACAGCAGATGTCGTAGATTAGGTTGGCTGCTGATCTGTGAAACATTAAAAATGCCATCCAGCAGATTGGCCATGTCTCCTAGCAGGAGGGAGATGGATACCCAACACTGCCAGGAACAAGGGCTAGTAGTTGTTTTTTTTTGGTTTTAGACAGATGCGGCTCACCCATAAGGCCTGCAGCTCCTCCACTATAATTTATACATAACTCACCATTTATGGAAATAGTTTATAGAGTGTTACTGAATGGACTGCAATTGAACTGTTAAAACCCTGAAACAGTGAATGAAGAAAATGAAAACGTCATTACATTTCCATTCATCTGTCTCTTTCATTCAAAAAATTTGTTTACTGCTCTTGTGCTGCCATAGTTCCTGCCCAGTTCATTGCATTACAGCTGGAGGCACCATCTATGCACATACGAAGCAACGTGTGAAAGTTTCATGGGCATATTAACAGCTGATTTATCAGCGATTTATACTGTGCCTTTGATTAAAGCCTAATTTGTAAATATCAATGCTATCGTTTATTTAACTTTCATTGCCCCTATTCTCCCACGCTTGCATTCATTATATTTCATTCATTTATGCATTGTATTTATTAGTTCTTGGGCTGCAATAGTTCCTGCCCAGTCCATATGCTACAGCTGCCAGCACCATCTGTGTGCATACAAAGCAGCATATGAAAGTTTCCTGGATATATTAACAGCTGATTTATCGATGATTTATGATTATGATCTCTAATGAGAAACAACAATATATAAAGGGGTTTACACTAGTCCCACTCCACCCCACAGAAATTTGAACTTTATCTGTGCAGCCACACCGTTGTTAATTCTCACTACCTGCCACTGGTATTAGCAGCTACGCTTTCCCTTTTACCCAGTTGTTTTATTTTGCACTTTCCATTGTGTTCGTTGGTGTTTTAGGGCAAAATTATTGACGAAAACAAGTATTTTTATGACTAAACATTATTTTCCTGGGCAGGAATTAGATTCTTTCCTAGAAAAGCAAGATTTGTACAAACGGGATATTCCTGGGTAAATGAGATCGTTCACAGAATCAATATGTATTTTGTTCGTGGGGAGATGAGGCCTTCGAGTCAAAGGCGAGAAGGCTGGAGGACTGAAAGTAGAGATCACTGTAAAGGTAATTTACCAAAGATAATTCATTGCATGCATATTTCACCTCAGTCACTAGGTAAAATTAGTAACCTGGTAAAATGGAAAGTGTAAAATGGAACTTGCAAAATAGAACAACTGGGTAAAAGGGAGAGTCTATCCATATTTGCTTCTAAGTAATAGACTTGGCACATAAATATAAAAATGACGTTCCTTTCATAATGCTCAATGACGTTGAATTGTTTGTGATTTTCTCTTTAATTTCAGGCGGCTCGTGATAAATATCGAGAATTATCGGTTGATGGGATGCATAAAGATTTAGTATTCTATTTTATTGAGACTCAAGCTCTCATATTGTCTCCAATTTGTCCACATGTTTGCGAACACATTTGGTCTTTGCTGAGTAAGGTATGAAGACGGCCTTATCTTTTATCTTCTTCATTTGATCGCTACATACCCCAACTGAAGATTTTTGACTGTGGTTACCATGAAGCCATGCTAATTGTACAAGATAGAGAGCAACTACTGCACCTCTAAAAGAACTACCATAAAATCTCGCATAGTGCCCGCGGATTATATGTGAAACATAGGGTCATTTAGTGCGGACTATATACAGTATGAGTGCGGACTATAAATGAAACCAAGGGTTCACAATGACAACTGCTCCTCATTTACTGAACATTTTAAATGCTTATGTTCCCTTGGTTTGGAAGACACCCATGTGGTTCCTGTCTTCAAATCTGGGAATCGTAGTGATCCTTCTAACTATAGGCCTATTTCGCTTATTGCTCCTTCTGCTAAAATCTTGGAATTGATACTTCGCTCCAAGTTGTGGTTTTGGAGTAGAGGATTATTGGCCCCACAGCAACATGGGTTTCGTCCAAATTGATCAACTGAGTCAAATCTGCTTACTCATTCTCAATCTATTCGTGCAGCTTTTGAGGACGACTCAGTATGACAGTGTTTACATTGATTTGTCGAAGGCTTTTGACAGTGTTCCCATATCCCTTTTGCTATATAAGCTCTCTGTTTATGGTATGGACTCGAAAATTTGTGATTTTTTTTGAAGAGCTATTTAACTGATAGGCATAATCATATCAAAATTGGTACATATATAATAAGTTCATGTTATTTTTTGCAATCCAGAGGTGTTCCCCAGGGAAGCATGATTAGTCCACTTCTATTTATTTTATTCGTAAATGATTTGTTTACAAGTTCCCTACTTAATCTAGATGTCTTAGCCTTTGCAGATGATATTAAATTGTCTAAACCTATTGCTGGGATTGAAGACTGCAGGTTGTTGCAGAGGGGCCTATATAACCTGGAAATTTGGTTACAAGCCAACTCGCTTTCTCTAAACCAGAAGAAGACATATGTTTGTTGTATCTTTTGGATGGCTTCGTAATCCCCATCATTTTCCCTATTGTTTTCGAGATGGTTCTCTTCTGCAGCGTATGGCCATTGTCAAAGATTTGGGGATCTATTTTGACCTTAAATTAACTTTCTCTGCTCACCTTTCTCACTTAACCATAGCTGCTAAGCGTTCACTTGCTATGTTAAAGGGTTTGGGAGACTTATATCGTAATCCCTCATTGGTGAATTACCTATATGCAAAGTTGATAGTCCCAAAATACTCATATGGTATGAATATTTGGGGCATTTGCAGTCCCTCTCTTTGTATTAAACTTTGCAATCTGCATGACTGCAATACTAACTTAACTATGTTCTCAACATACACTCATATTTCATTCTATTCGAAATTTTGATCTCAATCCTGACTTTTTCTCTGAACATTCCCTGGCATCCTGCCCAAATTTGAAATTTAAGGGTATCCCTCCTTTTGATCTTCTGATCTTTTTCTAAATAGAATAGATGCACCCAACCTTCTTAAAGAATTGTGTTTCAGAGTCCCTTTACGTGTTACTCGCTCTAGCTCCTTATTTCTTCCATGCCCCTCCAAATTTTCTTTGTATCGGGCGCAATCAATTTTTAATGACATTCATCTTTCCCTGGATGATCTGCTGGCTCTCCAACACTTTTCGTCACCGTTCTATCCTTGCCCTCTTTCGTTTTCCTTTGGGGTGAAAGCCAGGGTGGGATTCTAATCTTAGGACTCCTTTTGACACTGCAGTTAGCTTGTATGTTCTTACTCACTTCTCCATGGTTCAAAGGTTACTCCTGGTATACTCTAAGTATTAATGTAGGTGCCAGCTACTTTTTCATTTTAAATTATCACCATGTGGCTAATTTTTTCATCTATAATTTTGAGAACATTTGGCAGTAATGTCGTTCTTTCGGTTATTTTTAGTAGCTTCAAAGGATGATTTTTTTTGTTTTGTTTTGGTTGTTTAGATTACAACGAGGAGTAACATTCCCTGTGGTGTGTTGTCCTATTGGCGCCTTTGAGCAATATATAGGTCTTAAGTGTAATTACTTATCAGGTTGTACTTTTTATTCATTTTATACTAACCTCCTTGGTAAGCCGGTTAGTATATGTTGGTTTAATTTTCTCTTGGCTTATTATTCTATTCTTGAAATTCAGGAGCCACCTCTAGTGGGCTGGACCTGTTAAGGTGGCTCCATACCCCCACCCCTAGACCTGCTCCCCATACCTAATAAATTCCGCGGGTCACCTCCTTAGGGCTTTTCCCCAACCTGGTTAACAAATAATAATAATAATTTTATTACACTTAACAACACGACTTTACACAGTACAGTCCTTCCAACCCAGGAAGGCACTCGAGATTGGTCGATTTTCATTAAAATAGGGGATACAGTCTTCTAATTAAGGGGAAGGGGAAAGTGAAGGTGTTCAAAACATAGAAAGGAAACTAGCAAGGGGTATCGCCTTTTGTTTAAGTCATTTGACCTTTGACAGTCATTTTAGGAAACTATTTTTCATCTAAAGAGATCTCTGAAGAATAAAAATAGGGAGCTTGAGTTACACGTCGGCGTTCAACTTACACCGACGTAAAGCAGACGAATTGCGTACTGCGCAGGTGCACATGCCCCTATTAGGAATGTTGCATCTGCACAGTATGGAATTCGTCTGCTTTGCGTCGGTGTACGTTGTATGCAACGTGTAACTCAAGCTCCCTATTCTTATCATATACTCCAGGTATCTCAAATACTTGGCCCGCGCGCCATATGCGGCCCACGATGGCCTTTCGTGCAGCTCACAGAGAATTTTGAGAATTATAGGCAAATTGGAAAAATGACAGTAAACGTATAGGTTAACGTTTTGTTCAATTAAATTCTATATAAAACGTTACTGTCAGGGCCGGCTCTAGGGGGGTGTAACCCGGGCATTAGTCTGGGGCGCCATTTTGGCTGTGTGAGAAAAACTGCTGCTTGAACTTGTATTATATTCTTAAGGGATGGCAACTTGTCTTTTTGTCCAGGGCGACATAAGCGCTAGAGCGGACCCTGACTGTATGTATTTCATACATTTTAAAAATGCACACAGCACTTATAATATATAGGTAGTTTACACATAACTTAGGTCATAGTGCATGTGGCCCGCAGAAAGTTTCAGTGCTGTAAATATGGCCCTCCAATAAAGTGAATTTGAGACCACTGATATACACAGTAAATTATTAGTGGATAGCACACTCAGTAACTGTATCAGTAGTTCTAGGTTCGATACTGAAGTGAGGTGGGTTTACTTCTTTAGGACAAGAAGGAAACCCTGAGGGCACCTTTCTTCAGATAAGAAGTAAAACCAAGATCATGTAATAGGAAGAGGTGAGGAGGAACTCATTAGGTCCATTACAGGAATACAAGTGGTTGGAAGCATCCAGGCAAGGGGGACCACAACAGACGTGGAAGGAGATTGTCTATAAGGATATGGTAGTGTGTGGGGTGGTTGGAGGCCTGGTGGGAGATAGGCAAGAGTGAAGGACTAGGACCTGCAGACCCGACCTTGCCACAGGTGGGATAAGGGGATGATGATGATTTCTTTGTTGGAGAGTTTAAACCTGATCTCCTAACCCTTTTCCCGCCTATGGCAGGGTCAGGTACCCATCTTGTCCCTCTGAATGGACACAAGGGCGATATACTGGGAAGTGATTTTCCACAGCCAGTTGCTGACTAATGTTGCAACGCCTACTGTTCACCTGGGCAAGCCTACTGTTCAATGAGCAGCTTATTGCATTGGCTCATCTGATCATGGGAGTTAAGCAATGCAAGCTAACCCAGATATTAATAACATGGGTGGGCGCTTCCCGCTGGGCCATGAATCTAATTTATTTTGTTTTGGTGATATGTAAAATAATTTTTTCTTCCCCTGACCAAGCTCCAATGGCTACAGCATGACACCCAGCTGGCCGCATGTGGCCCGCAGCCCTCATGTTGCCTACCCCTGGTGTAGTGTCTGCAGTCTCTGCATTAGAACTGCAGAGTGGGTGGGGATCTAATGACCTAGTAGCTTAAAAGCCCTAAAAAACCAAAGGGGGCAAGCTCCTACACCTGGGAATTTTGCTTTGACTACACACTGCATCATAGAGAGCGTTCTTTTCCATGCAAATGCCATCATACACAACACAGGATCTTGGTTTTACTTTGTATTTGAAGAAAGGTGCCCTCAGGGCCTCCCTCTTGCCCTCAAGAAGTAAACCCACCTCACTGCAGTATCGAACCTAGAACTATTGATTTACTGAGTTACTAAGTGTGCTACCCGATAATCCTTTACTGTATATGTCAGGGGTGGCGAACCTATTTCAGCTTGCATGCCAAAAATGTAAAAGGTTGGGCTATATTTCTTTATGTACTAACGTGCCAGATAGTAGGATAACCTTACTTCCGGTTTATTATGGGAAATGGAAATTTCACCAATTGATTGGTTTGGCTTTATGACCCGCCTCGGTGGCGCAGTGGGTAACACGCTCGTTAGCAGTGTCAGTAGTTCTAGGTTCCATACTGGACCAATGTGGGTTGACTTCTTTTGGGTGGGGGGCAGAGGTCCCAAGTGAGCCTGCTTTTGGATGAGAAGTAGAATCGAGGTCCTGTGTGGTGTATGATGGCATTTGCAATGAACCCTCTCTACTATGCAACGGGTAGGTGAGGCAAAATTTCCAGGTGCAGGAGCTCGCCCGTCTGGCGTCGGTGGAATGCCCCAACGAACAGTAGATCGACTGTAAATAAACGTGGGGTTTCAGCTTTGGTCGGCAACCGGCAGTTCAATATATCGCCCTTGTGTCTATTCAGAGCGACCCTGCCATAGTTGGGAAAAGGGTTATGAGTTGCAGTTTGGTTGGGCTATATATTATACTTTATACCGTAGGTTACCCTGTTTATGTACTTGACACGTGCCAATAAAATTGTTCTGCGTGCCATCGGTTTGCCACCCCTGGTATATGTGATCAGTTTTTTGTTCTTCAGAGATCTCGTTAGCTGAAAAGTACTTTTCTAAAATGACTGTCAAAGGTCAAGTGACAAACAAAAGGCGACCCCTTGTTAGTTTACTTTAAATGTTTTCACAACCTTCACTTCCCCTTTCCTCTTAATTAGAACACCTTATCCCCCTAAATTAAAGAAAATCGACCAACCTCAAGTGCCTTGCTGGGTTGGATTGACTGTACATTGTTATTTATATGGTAATGCAATATAAAATGTTTCACATTTCAATTTCATTGTCAGAGCAATCTCACATTTCATGTTCATATTGTTTTGATCCCATTGCCCCTGCAAGTTGCGTCACTAGACTATACATGAGTGCAGACTATATTTGAAACACACCCATCACTAATGCGGACTATAGACGGGGCGGTCTATATTTGAGATGCGGACGTTACGTGAGATTTTATGGTAATTATTATTTTAACACGAATCCGATTCTGGAGTGAGTATTGCTTTCTTGGCTGGATGGTCCCTGATGTAGGCGTGGTCTTGACCGAAGTTAATGGCTTCTTTTGGACGACGTTCTTAAATTATGTCACTAACAAATGGAGAGAACCCTTTCTACAGGAACTGAAATACAGTAGAGTTCGGCTATAGCTAACCCGTTAATAACGAACTCTTGGTTATAACGTACTGTATTTCAACAATGAAAGTTTCCCAGTGAAATCTTTCACGTGTTATAACGAACTTCGGGTATAACGAACCGTTTTTAGTACATTTTCTTCGTTCATTACAACCACACTTCACTGTACATGTGTCGATCAACAAAATCCGAGAATATACTAGTTTAGTGGTGGCGAACTTTTTTTTTTCATGACGGGTCACAATCACACAAAAAAAAGACAAAAGGTGTCTGCGGGTCAGGTGCAAGCACTATTTAATTTTATGAATAAAAATAAATTATTAGTAATGAATAAAGTTTATTAAAGTAGCAAGTAGAGATTATCATCATCATAATACCCTTATCCCGTCTGTGGCAGGATCAGGTATGCGGGTTCTAGCCCTCCACTCCCGCCTACCTCCCACGTCTACTTTGGTAAAGTAGAAAATAGGGAACAAACCTTAAAATAATATATAAAATGAGTATGTTTTGTTTTCAATAATACATCAGTGAAATTTGCTGTTTATGAGACGATAAACTAGATATGATTCACGTTCGGGTCGCTTAAAATTGCATGGTGGGTCATAGGTTCGCCACCACTGTACTAGTTTCTCTTGGGTCTGGAGCGGCTGTATTTTGTTGGACACACCAGAAACACCGAAACAACCGAAATCTTCTTATGGGATGTTGTCCTGTGAAAGTTGTAAATTGGGCAGTGAACTAAGTTGTTGATATCTACTCTTTCGGGGATGCGTTTATTGGAAGCACCCGGGGCAGGTTGTACGAGAGGGTGGATGGGGACCTGGTTGGAGATAGGCGGGAGTGGAGGGCCAGAAGCTGCAGACCCGAACCTGTCACTGGTGGGATAAAGGTGTGATGATATCCACTCTTTAAATGTATGATGATGTTATTACAATCTTTCAAAAGATTATTAGTACTAAAATTAACTATTTTTCGTTTTTTATTTGTAGCCCAATAGTATTTTGCACGCGTCATGGCCAGTTACTGGGAAAGTTGATGAAGTTATCTTAAAAGCTTCTCAGTGTCTAATGGATTCTGTTCATGAATTCCGCCTTAGGATGAAGAGCTACTTCCAGATTGGGAAAGGAAAGGTGCATTGAAATTCAGTCAAGTATTCATTATTATGAGTGTCTAATGGTTATTTTGGAAAGGTAAATATACAGGGAGAAACACAATCAACCTTGGCATTTAAGTCAAGTCATGAGGTCCTTCGAAGTCAACAGAGAAGGGCAATTGAATACCCTGCAAGCAGCATTGATTGGCCAAATTGGCAGTGGAGAGAATGACTCGCATTCCTCATTTCTAACCCATTGAAAACCCATCTATTCTGCCATATATTGCCTCCCCGTTATAATGGAACCTTCTTGCAGAAAGTTCTCCACATTATTCTCACCGAGAACATTCCATTGCTGAATGTCCTTTGAAAAAAAAGACCAGTAGTACGAGTCTGTGCGTGTCCCGATGTCCCTCAATTTGAATGGATGATGCTTTCTCCCTCTATACTCTGCAACGGAAAGCTGCCAACTGTAGGACCCTCATACCCTATTTTCAACAGTGTGTTAAAAAACTTAGTGCTGTGAGATACCCACCTCTGACGTAGTGAGTCTCACCCTAATTCTGTGTTTCTGTAAGCGATGTAGCACAATTATTGGCTTTGGATCATTCAAATTTCTCAAGATAAACTCTGCCTAAAGAGAAACTAAATTGGACTACAGTACTCCACAGTTAGCCATACCAGTGAAAATAGGCTATTTCTTTTACTTCCTTTGTGCTGCCCCCCCCCCCCCCCTAGCACTCTTCAAAGCAAACGGAGGGCTTGACCAGCCTTCCCAATGAATTTGTCAGTGTGCTCCTTCCATGTGCCCTGAGTGTTTAGAATAATTCCAAGGTGCTTATGGGTCTCAACCATATTAACTCCAAACCACATATGAAATAAGTAAAATCAACTGGCTTTCTAGACCTGCTTATACTCCCACTTTCTTTCTGCTGCAGTGATATATCTTGTTAAGGTCCTGTTGCAATGTTGTGCAGGAAGGTATTGACTGCATCACCCTGTCCGAAATGATTTTTAGCCTTGTGAACTTTGAAGAAATTAGTAGACACTTTCCCTTTATATTTTGTTCATAGGAAATGTACAGTGTATTTAATAATGTTTTAGAAGGGAGGTCCATTGTCGACATCCACTAAACCTACTCATGGCACAATTTGGGTGGCAAAAACTTTTCCTCCATGGCAAAGAACGGTTTTAAACACAATGAAGGACATCTACCAGGTTTGAAACTAACAGAATGTTGCCTGTTATCATTACAAATACTGTATATAAATCAAAAATGTCTCCTAACATTTTATATGAGCACTTAAAATTTCAGAAGAACTCGGGGATTTTGGATAATAAATTGATTTCATCAGAATTGCAACGACAGTCTGATCTGAAAAAGTATATGAAAAAAGTAATGCCATTTGTTCAAGTTGTTAAAGTAAGTATAAAGTTATTCTAATTGCCAGAAAGCAAGGATAAATTTTTGGTGTTGATAGCTGCTTTTGTGTTCTTCTTACAGGCAAAGGTAGATAATGATGGGCTATGTGCTTTGAATTTGAGTCTAGAATTTGACGAACAAACCATGTTACAAGAAAATATTTTATATTTGTGTAATACGTTAGATGTGGGTATCACGACTCTAGTTACTTTCGAAAAGCATTGAAATAGAATGTAAAAGAGTTTTATATATTTCAATTATTAGTTGGAAGGATTGGACATTAAGCTGTCTAGTAGCTCTGAAGGTGATGAACGGATCAAGGAAGATTGTTGTCCAGGTCATCCTTACATCACTTACTACAGTGAAGTATGATAAAATATTAGAATCCGGTTCGTGTACTCTATTTTTAGATGTGTAAGAGTTTGATAGCTGACGTTTTTTTTTTTATTGGTATCAGCCATCTGTTCCAATGACTTTTATCAATCCTCAACCCGCAAACGGACTTTTTCA
Source organism: Trigoniulus corallinus (assembly GCA_013389805.1). Lineage (NCBI taxonomy): Eukaryota > Metazoa > Arthropoda > Diplopoda > Spirobolida > Trigoniulidae > Trigoniulus > Trigoniulus corallinus. The sequence continues at coordinate 24,267,667 of JAAFCE010001963.1, read as the reverse complement.
GATAGTGATACCGATTTACCAAGGTGACACTATGGCCAAAGTTTCTGCCAGACTTTGTAAAACGGACAAACGCATGAAAGGTCAGTTTAGCCTTCACGACATATTCCAAAAATATAGCACTGCAAAACTTCTGTATGGCCGATTTGTGCTGTGAGCGGCCGAGTTACGTTGGATACACCGGTTCTTGTCAGATCACTGAAGTTAAACAACCCTCCGCAAACCCTCCCTCTCACCCGCAAGCAGCCTCCACAAGATTCGGCCCGTTATGGCTGCTGGACCCAAGGTTACTATAGATAAGGTTGGCCATTCAGAGCGTTAGCCAATCAAATTTATTTATGCCTCTGACGTCACCGCGGGAGCACTCGCTGGTAATATACCATAGAGAGAGCATACAAATTATTAAAATTTAAACATTTAAGACAAGAAACAGCATTTTATCACCAATAAAACCGAATCAGCACACAAACATAAACGGAGTCCTGTGTGGTAGGAAGGTTTCAATCAAGTTGTAAGGGATGTTTTACTGGGTAGTAGTTAGACCAGCTGTGCTATACCGTATGGATCAGAGAGTGTTTGGCAGTGAAGAAGAACGATGTCAATAGAATGCAAGTACCCGAGTTGTGAATGCTGCAGTACATGAATGGGGTGTCGCGTGCTGACAGAGTCCATAACGAGTACGTTAGAGGCAGCTTGGGGTGAGAGACATTGCAGAGAAGATGAGAGAAAAGAGATTGAGGTGGTATGGGCATGTGATGAGAAGGGGGAGGAGGAGCTCACAAGGTGTATTCTGAGGCAGCGGGTAGTGGGTGGCATAAGGCGTAGGGGGAGACCCAAGCGGACGTGGGAGCAGGTTGTCCAGAGGGGCATGATTGCGTGCGAGGTGGATGAGAGCCTGGTTGGGGATAGACAAGAGTGGAGGATTAGAACTCGCAGACCCGACCCTGCTGTAGGCGGGATAAGGGTGTGATGATGATGATGATATTAGAGGTAACCTAGGGGTGGGGGACATCGCTAAAAAAGGAGAATAGGTTGAGGTGTTATGGACACATAATGAGAAGACGGGAGGAGGAAGAGGAGCTCATTAGATCCATGGCAGGAATGCAGGTGGTCAGAAGCACCTGGGACAAGGGGAGACTGAAGTAGACGTGGGAGCACGTCATGCGTAGGGATATGGTGGTGTGTGGGGTGGACGAGGACCTGATGGGGAATAGACGGCAGGGGAGGGCTAGAACCCACACACCCGATGATAATGATGACTATTCATTTATTCAGTAGTAAAATATGTTGGATTCAAATTCTTATATATTACTGAATCTACTTATGATCATTTTTTGCTTTTTTTCCATATTTAAAATAATTAGAAAAACGGTCACCTTTACCAATACGCACTGTACTGCATATCTAAAGTATGCCTATTAATTATATTATTATTAATTTATTTGCTAGTAAATATATGAAATTTAATTTTTAATGTATTTTTCAATCTACCCTTCGATTATTTTTCCTATTTGTTCCCTTATTTAATACAATATTCAGGAAACAATCGCTTTTACAAAACCTGTTAATATATATGGAAAGTGTGCTCTTAAGCTACTACTTGCTCCCGCGATGACGTAGGGGGAGGAGCTAACCGGTGAAGAGCGAAATATTTAAATGAGGCTGAATGGCCAACCTTATCTACAGTAACCTTGGCTGCACCGACTCTCCTACCCGTTCGTGTAATACAGCATTCGTGTGAATGCCGAGGCAAATCACTTGATGAAACTTTAGCCAAAACGTTTGCATTCATGCTTTGTTTGCGAATAACTGATCATATACTCGAAGTGTCTCAGCAGGTGATCATTCTCCAATCGCTTCGTCACTCGCACCTTTGACTCGTGTGAGAAAAACCGCTTTCAACATGAGCGCGACGAATGGCGAGTCAGTTTGGCGTAGTCAGTTTATTCTGCTGCAAAAATGTCTCGCTTTCTTCTCTCGGAGAGGGGCGAAAAAATTTTCTTATGCATACAGGTACATTAAGGATTATGCTGCTGATACCAAATTTGGTGATTATTTTGTCGGATTATATTATATGATTACTGTAGAAATCTTTGGCTGTAAATGATTAGAAAGCTTTTTGGTTTCAGTTTAAATTTATAACCATTTCTGCATTGCTTTGTACATGATAGACTGATTAGGCATACACAAATCCGCCACCAAATTCACAGTATGTAATATGCATACGCCAAATTGACGTGATCCCAGCTCCTAGGTAGCGTACTTCACTTAGAGACTATGACTGTAGGTTCCATACAGGGCGAGAGGGTAGCAATAAAGGCCCTTCTCTCAGAAGGAAAGTAAAGCAGTGGTCTCATATGATGAAAGACGATATATGCACGTAAAATCCGGTTGGCACAATCCCCAGTATAGTACAGTAAAACTTCTCTATGGGTAAACCCCTCTAAAGGGTACACCCCTTATATCGGTACAAAATCTTCAGGCACCGACTTTTCATCCATAGGCTATTACTACCCTTCATATGGGTACACCCCTTTGCTTTGGTACACACTTTTGCTGGGTCCCCTGGGTGTGCCAAATAGAGGTTTCACTGTAGTTCGCCCCTACTCTGGCGACGATGGAGGCTAAAGCCTTAGTGAAGAGTGATTGATTAGTTGATGTTTTAGGACCCTTCAACTACAAAGGTCGTTAGACTCGTCCACTGGATAGTTCTATAGCAGAGACTGCACAGACACTACGCTGATGCGACGATTTTTGGGTATTAGAGGTACCGTTTTCCCAAGCGGCCACCCATGGTATTACTAGTTGGGGTTGCGTTGCTTAACTTCAGTGATCAGACGAGAACTGGCGTGTCCAACGCAATAAGGCGCTCCCCCTGAGTGAAGAAAAATAACCAAAGGGGTTACAGCTTTAGGTCTGAGGCTGCTGCGTAAAATACTGTCCAATAGATAGCTTTTCTGTCCAGGTAGGGCAGAAATGGGCAACCGACTGATCTGACTCTGCTATAGGCGGGATAATGGCCGGTGACAACCATGGAATAAGAAAATGGATTACTAGACCTCTCTGTAGTTCGAAGAACTATGTCTTTATCATTATTCCACCTAATGCTGCTTCTCAATACTTATTTGCCTCGGCCTATTTCCGTCATTGGCGTACCGAGGTATTCTGCGCCCGGGGACAAAGACCGAAATCTGCTCCCTCTGGCACCCGCTAAGCGCATTTCTGTTATATATTTTTGCGCCCCCTGTCTTCTGCGCCCGGGGACATCTGCCCCCCCCTTACATCCACCTGACAACGGGATTGGGGACCTCGATCTCCAACCCCTGGGCCGTCACTTTGCTTTCTTTCTTGCACAACATTAAGTTAAGGAGCCAACGAGACAAACCAAAATCCTTTGTAAATGTAGTTAATATACCTGCAGCTTGGTGAAGTTCCATGAAGTAAGGAGTTCATCCAAAAAATACATAGGGCAATGGTGGCGAACCGTTTTTGAAAACGGGTCACAATAACATGAAAAAGAAACAAAAAGTTGTCCGCGGGTCAGGTACAAAAACTATTTAATTTTAAGAATAAAACTAAATTATTATTAAAAATGATAAAGGTGATTAAAATAGCAAATGGTGAACATCATCATACCCTAATCTCGCCAGTGGCGGGGTCGGGTCTGCGGGTTCTAGCCCTCCACTCCAGCCTACCTCCCCCCAGGTCCCCGTCCACCCTGCACACTACCATATCCTTACGGACAACCAGCTTCCACGTCTGCTTTGTTAAAGTAGCAAATAGACAATAAACCTTAAAATAATACTGAAAACAAAACATATTCATTTTATATAATACATAAGTGTGGAATCTGCTGATGATTCGCGTTCGGGTCATTTAAAATTGCACGGTGGGTCACAGGTTCGCCACCACTGACATAGGCGGACCTTAAGCAATTATAGACTGTGGCATGTGAGATGGGCAGTTGGATATGTAAAGCTGACGCCCAACAGATCACATGAATGTTCCTGTGATGAATGGGACAAATGCGCTATGAATGATGCTGAATGTTGGAGCAATTCATTCTTTCTCCATTTATTATGCTTATTTTTCAGATCCAAAGTGTGTGAAACTCTTGCGATATGAGGATTCTCTCTTGGGGCCAAGAAGGCTACCTCAGTTCAATCAGCCACTAACAGGAAAATGTATTATCTCTGAAGAGGCGATTTTCAAAATTTCACCAGAAACATCTTCTATAACTGCTGTAGAAAATAACAAGAATTTTGACATTGGCTATCAGATGGCATATTTGGTGGATTGATAAATGCATTGTGGCTAAGTTAGATGATATAAAAGCAATACTTGGCACATGCTAATGTTTTTTAATATTTCTCACCACATACGTGACAGATGTATTAGGATGGGAATGAAATATTTTTTTTTTAGTTTTACTCCAAACAAAATCCACATTAAGTTTAAATGAGAAATCTTCCAGACTAGAATCGATGGATACTTCAGATGCAATTATGCAGCATCCGTGAGTGCAACTACTCCAGGAAGGACTTTACCTGTGGCATGATGTATTTTTTTATCTTATTTTCAGTATTTTCATTTAATTTGTTAAACAATTGAAAATTACCTTCCAGAAGCTCTAAACTTGCACCGCCACCAGTGCTGACATGGCTAACTTTATCCTCAGTGTCCCACTTCACACAACAAGTTGCAGTGTCTCCTCCACCTGTCATATTTAAAAAGGGTAAATGATTTCAAATGCTAACCACATTCCCAATATTCGTAGAAAGTTAAGTCATCCCTGACCATCACCATGCTACTTAAATTCCCCCAACCCCCCTTCAGAAAATCGTGGTTCACCTATCGAATCATATCCCCCCTTCAGGAAATCCTGGCTACGCTACTGGAGATAGATCACAACTATGCTTTATAGTCAAAAACATCATACATGCATCAGTGTACGTTTCTCAGTATTTCCAATTTTTATTCTGCCCTCCACTTAGCATTTTAAGCACCTTCCTCTCCTCTCCCCACTCGATGGTAATCGTGAAGTTTTCGCATTTCTGTGAAGGACCCACTAGGCTCTTTGTCAACCCGATCTCATAGCTCTAACTTTCCTTGACCCCTAAATGCTGACAGATCAAATAGTTTAGGGTATTAAGCGCTCCAAGCTTTGAAGCCCCATGTATAAAGCACATGTGGCTTGCACCTCCCAATAACTAGAGTGACCATTCGTCCTGGATTTCAGCTCTGTGTCCCGCATGTATTAGCGTCCCGGAATTAACAATTCGTCTAGTAATTTGTCAAAATAAATTTAGCCTCAATACTATTTTCCCGTACAAATGGCTGAAATGGAGACAGGCAAGTGGAGTCGTGTGTAACCACAGTGTCCCAATAAAAGGTTTACAGCAAAGTTTACAGAAATGTTCTTAGGCCAGCTATGCTGCATGGCTCAGAGTGTTCTGCAGTCACGAAGAACCATGAAAGAAGAAGGCAAGTGGCTGAGATGAGGTGTGGGGTGTCACAAACCGACAGCATCCAAAATGACTACAGTAATGGAAGCTTGGAGGTAGGAAACATGTGATGAGGAGGAAGTTATTCTTTCCATTATGGGACTGCAGGTGATTAGTGATACCATGAGTAGGGGAAGACCAAAACGGACATGAGAGCAGGTGGTACAACAGGACATGGAGAGGTTGGAAGTGCAGGGGAGCCTGGTAGCAGATAGACGGGTCAATGTCCCGGATTAGTCCACGGAAAAAATGGTCACCCTACCCATAACCCAATAATGACAAAAAAAATTAAAAATTTTAATGTATCAAAGTTAAATTTTACTAAACGCCATGTGACAGTCGGCGTTAATTCATGAAGAATAGAATGGTCAAGTAAAATAAAAAACACGTGCAACTCTCAACTGGCTTGGTACCCTTTGTATTGCACCCAAAACCCATTTACGCCCTCGTTATGGCACTGGTTCCAGGTGCTATTATCAGCATGCTATCTCTGTGCCACATAGATGGATATTACTGATCACTCAATAGTTTCCTTAATAATATATCTCATCAAATCTTAGCCTCTGGCAGTCAGATATGAGCTGTGATCCGCCACTATCATTCCCACTATACCACATTCATTCATGGGGGGGGGGGCATCATTTTACTTTGGTGGGTATGTCCCAACAGGTTCTAGCTTTGGTTAGTACAAAAATTTGCAGAGAGCAGTTATCCTGTAACTTATACTGATGATCTTATGATCTTGATTTTCTTAGAAAATATCAGCTTCTGTAGCATCTTACCACACCTCAAGGTTGCCACCAACAGTTTTTCCCCACAACACCTGCATCTCAAAATGTCCATCTTACTAAAGGTCAACTGTCATCCTTAGATCAACTATTTTGGACGTTGGTCTTCGTCACTTTATCCAATTTATATTTCCTTTGTTATATTTTGCCCCATCATTACCAATCACTGTGGTGACGCCATTTTTAGTTGCAGCGACAACTGCATCCATGACGGCTTTGGTGCCAGTGGCAAACTGTGGAAGCTCAAAAACTCCAACTGGGCTACAAATAAATTTTTATGTGTTTTTTAAATTATCAGCTCAAATCATATTTCACTAATTTAATGAGCTTACCCATTCCAAACAACTGTTTTGGCCCTTCCGACAGCTTCCACAAATATTTTGGCTGATTCAGGGCCGACATCCAATCCCTTGAAACCAAAAAAAATTGTATAAACCAGTGGTCAGCAACGCTTTTTACAAGTGGGTCATTTTTTTCAATTTTTTTTTCTCAAAACATTTTGCTGATGGGTCACATCCCTTCTATTTTAGATAACACTTCTCAATACAAGCACGCATTAATTCATTGGCAAGAAGAATACCTACAGATAATTAAGTATTGTTTACTTTGTCTTGGTTACCAAAATCTCCCCAGTGGGTCACAGGCTGCCGACCACTGTGGTACGGTCGGGTCTGTGGGTTCTAAGCCCTCCACTCCCTCTTGTCTCCCACCACGTTCTTGTCCACTCACACACGCACTACCATATCCTTAATAACAACCTGCTCCCACGTCTGCTTTGGTCTTCCCAACCACCTGAAATCCTGTAATGGATCTAATGAATTCCTCCCCTCTTCTCATTACATGCCCACACCACCTCAATATACTCTCCTGCGATGTCCCCCCACTCCAAACAGGGCCGGCACTATAGTTTGTGTAGCCCTGTGCAAAGTAATGATGCAGGGCCCCATGCAAAATAATGAACTGGGTCCGTTCTCTTATACGAATGACATTTAGAAAAATTGCACATTGAAATTTTTTAATACAGTCGATTCCGGTTAATCAGACCACAGCAGGACGAGATCGTTGTGGTCCAAATAACTGGCTAGTCCGATTACACGAACATGTCGTACATTGTAAGATGGGATGTGCTATAAGTAGCATATAGTGAATGTACAGGTAAATTATGTATTACCAAGTTCCAGTCAACTTTTGATGATCTTGTCAATTGTGATTTGATGAGTTCTGTTGACGGATTGCACGTGAACGAAATCGCCACAAACATCTAAAGCCAAGTTTACACGAGCAAGTAAATTGTCGCTATTTACTATATGCAAGCACTATCCAGCAATATTTGCTTGTCTAAACGGTCGCTGAGAGTCCCCTTCCAGCAAATTTTATAATTTGCAGAGAGCGCTTTCAGCAAGTCCAAGTTTGCTTGTGTAAACGTGGTGCTAAAGTGTGCTAGCAAGTAGCTATTTATTTCAAAACTGTCTGGAAGTGATCACGCAAGTTAACTTCAATTTTTTAATGATTAACCCTTTAATGCAGTGTTTTTAAACCTTTTTATTGAAACGGTATCCTTTGGAACATTTAGATCTTTCGCGGAACCCCATACAGTGACAGAAAAAAACATTAATTGATACAGGTGTGTGTGAGTCAGCATAAGCAGTTGAATTCGTGGCCTAATGTTTGAGAGAGATACCCGAGGTTCATCTTTGACAGACCAAAGTCGTTCTCGCTTCTTGTGTTTTCATTGTAATTTTTATATTTTGCCTTGCCATTGGCGGGACCCTTGGGCGGACCTCACGGAACCCTGGTTGAAAAACACTGCTTTAATGCTACACAGGGGTACTGGTGTACCCCAGGGTTTATCTTTCTCTCTGTTCTCTGTGGGTGATCCTAGCGATAGATTGAACTTCCTAATAAGTCGCAGATGTGTGGTAAATGCTTTTCATTATTTGAATAAGAATGGATGGGCTACTCCTGTACCCCTGTGTATCAACTGTGTAAAGTTTAAATGGCCATACGAAGTGAAGGGAAAGCTATATGCAGTGCATAAAGAGCAAAAAATTCATTTGCTTTAACCACCACATTAAAATCGGTTATAATGATATTTTTTCTATGTTTCTGAGAATTGCAAGCCAGCAATCACACTATCCACTATACGATGTAAACATCTGTGCAATAATCTGCTGGCAAGTGCTCTCCAGATAGTGTTTTCAGACACTACTTGCAAACATTTTTGCTAATCATTAAACGCTTGCACAAGTTACTATCAGAAGTACTTGAGCAAGTTGCTTGCTCGTGTAAACCTAGCCTAACACAGCAATGGGACTGCCTTTATTTCCCTCCTGCATGAAAAACGGTTCTTGTCATGCACTTTTTGGACTTCCTAACCTTTGATTAAAAGCATTAATTCTGCTGGGGAGCACAGCTACAGATCCTCCCATCTGTATAAGACAGACTTATATGGCTTCTGTTTGTTATTCGCTCTCACGCTTTTTTTGGGCAGATTAGCCAGTGGACCAATTAACTGGATTTGACTGTACCTTCATTTCTATAAATTGGTTCATTAATGCAAATGTGCAGAGCCGATTGCCATCGCACAGTTTGCACACCCATCATGACAGCCCTGATCCCAAGCTACCTGTAATACACTCGTTCCTAATTCTATCAGCTCTTGACACCCCACTCATATATTGCAACATTTGCATCTTGGCTCCTTGCATTATAGTATACAGACATTGGAAATGATTGATATTTTACCAGACAATCATCAGGAATTCCTTCTTCAACTGTAGCTGCTCCAACTGTGGCATTTTCGTCAAATTTATCACCAGTTATGAAATCTACTGGTAAGTGCATTTTAACACCTTTTAAATCGGCTTTCTCCATTAACTTCTGGACGATACCAGCGCCTTGTTCGTCAAACAAAGACTTGCCAATCTGTAACAGAACTTACTAATTATAATTTTTTAACATAATTAAAAATACCTTGAAGCTGTACCTTCATGCTTTTCAGCACTTTGAGAAACGTGAATGCCATTCCACCTCCAATAATCATTTCATCCACTTTATCCAACATATTTTCTATCAGCTGAATTTTATCTTGAACTTTGGCCCTCAACAAATTCAAATGGCGAAATTAACCAGCATAAAACAAGTTTGTTATTTTCCAATGTAACTGACATGAATTGTAATTAATACCCTCCAAGAATTGCCAAGAATGGACGAGTAGGGTTGTCTAACGCCTTAGCGAAGTACATCAATTCCTTCTTCATCAGAAATCCAGCAGCTCTTGTAGGAAGTTCAATGCCAACCATTGAGCTATGATAAGGCAAGAACATGCATGAAAACTTGTCGGTGGTCACATAATCCTGACTCAATAATTCATAAGATTCTAGTTTCTTGGGAACACTTGCACCCATATATAGATATAATGAGAAAGCTATCTGAGACAGTGATGAGAGTGTAGGTGATAAAATAGGCCAGGTACAGATAATAATATGAAATGATGGCACAATAAATGGAAGCCAAAACTGGCTTTTGCTCAGCACAGTATCTAAGCCCGTGTATACAAGAAATGGGTGAACTTTGACTAAGAATTTTGTGACATACCCACAGCTTTTGGAAAATTCTAGTGAAAACTGAGTTCCAAAGGTTCCCCAGAAAGTCTCCTGGACTCCCAGTGACTTTTTTCATCTTTTGTGGAGATAATTGCAAAGGTAACTGCGTTTCCTGCGGTTTAAAAATTCCCAATGATTTTGGTCTCAAACTTGCATCACATGAACTCTTGTGTGGATAAAAAAAACGCAAAACCAATTACTAATCCTTTTTTTCACCTATGGCAGGGTCGGGTGCCCTTTTCTATTCCATTTGGACACAAGGGCGGCTTGTTGGACGGTTGTTTGACGCAGCCGGTTGCTGACCTATGGCTGCAACCATTTTGCTTATTTGTTTGGCCACTCACCGATGCTAGTGGACGACCTCTTAAGGCCCCCATACACGATCGCTCCATCTGTCCAAATGGCATGGTGTCAATCCAAATCACATCGTGTGTGGGGAAACTGAAGTGGACGACGTGGCGTGATGAGCGTGGTTGGATTTTTGGTCAAGCCAAAATCCACACGATCGCTCCATCACTCCATCATGCCAACTGACCGTTTGTGGCAAAACCGTGGTGGAAGTATGCCCTGCCACCAGGAGTCACAACTGATAAATGGAGGACCTCAGAGATGGTTACCTGAGAAATGGAGGCGAGAGAGGACCTGAGTGGTGTATGATGTCACTTGCACATAAAAGTATGTTAGTATGTTATGCTCAGGGGTTGGGGAGTAAGCCAAGCAGCCATAACAGGCCGAACCCTAAGGTGGCTGCTCACGGGTGAGAAGGTAGGTGTAGGGGATGTAGGAGAGTGGAAATTAGAAGCACCCAACGTTCACTACCAACCACCCATGTTGGTACTAATTGGGCTTGCACTGCTTAACTTCAGTGATCTGACGAGAACTGTGTGTCCAACCCAGCCCGACCGCACCCCCTCTACTTTGTGACGGGTAGATGAGGCAAAATTTCCAGGTGTAGGAGCTCGCCCCCCTGGAGTTGCTGGAATTCCCGAAAAAGACAAACAGTAGACCAGCGGTCTTCAAACTGTGTTCCACGGAATCCCAGGGTTCCGCAATACAACTCTGGGGGTTCCACGAGTCCAAATGAAAATTCGTTAGCAGCGGCAAGATATACTTTATAAAAGAGAGATGGGGTTCCCTCAAAATATGTTATATTTCTAATGGTTCCGTGAGTCGACAAAGTTTAAAGACCACTGCAGTAGACTGATGATAAATAAGCATAGGGCAGTGGTGGCGAACCTTTTTTTGAGAGGGGTCACAATAACACAAAAAAAGAGCAAAAAGTTGTCTGCGGGTCAGTTGCAATCACTATTTAATTTTATGAATAAAAAATTATTATTAATAATGAATACATTAGTTTATCAAAGTAGCAAATAGAGAACATCATCATAATGCCCTTATCCTACCTGTGGCTGGGTCGGATCTATGGGTTCTAACCTCCAGGTCCCCGTTCAACCCACACACGATAAACTAGATATGATTCACGTTCGGGTGGGTCACTTAAAATTGCACGGTGGGTCACAGTCTGCTGTGGCTGCAGAAAAACAATGACCAAACTGCCGCCCTTGTGTCTATTAAGAGGGACAACATGGTTACCCGGCCACCAAAAGTAGCAATTGTTCTTAATCCATGCTGTTCACACCAGAACTTAAACTAAACTGAAAACAAAATGGCGTGAACAGCATGGAGTGATCGTGTATGTGCTGATTTTTGGACGTCATCCATTCGGACGCCATCCAAATGGAGCGATCGTGTATGGCGGCCCTTACACTTGGGAATTTTGTTGATCTACTTGCTTCATAGTAAAAGGGGTTCATGTACAAGTGACATCGTGCACACAGCATGCGGCCATTGTTTAACTTCCTATCTGACAGAAAGCACACTCGAAACCTCCCTCCCGCAACCTCTTGCCTCTCACCCACAAGAAGCCAACCCACCTTGATTCAGTACCGAACCTAAAACTACTGACCCGTAGTTGAACTCGCTACTTCTGTGCCAATGAGGCCGGTTTTGTGAGGATAATAATTAAAAGACTTTGAATAATGGCAAAATAACTGATCCTCACCAAGAATGTATGACAACATAAAGCAATCAACAGCAGTTAGTTCTGGAATAGCAGTAGAGTTTCCAATCCGAATATTCAATATATGAATATATTCGGCCTATATGCAACTACCGTGTTTCTCCCAAAATAAGACACTGTCTTACATTTATTTTTGGTCCGAAATCTGTGCTATGGCTTATTTTTTGGGGTGTCGCTTATTTTTCAAGGGAATAATAAGATTTATTAATTGCGATTTACATAACATAATGGTACATATAACTAAATCTATTCAAAAACAGTCATGTCATCATCTTCTGGATCATCATAGGTAACCAAATTCTGAATTCCAACCAGAATCAATTTCCTTTTGAATTAAAGGTCCAAATCTCTCATCTTTTGTAATATAGCTGTCTTTAAATGAATATTTCTTATCCAAGTAACCTGCTCGTATTGCATTGGAAATGCAACTGTCAGTTATTTTGTCCCATGAGTTTCTCACCCATGTTATAATTTCTTGTCGGCCAGGCTTCACAAAATTTCCACGTATATTTTGCTCCAATCTATTTTCAAAAGTATTCAATGATTTCCAAGTGCAAATTATCTTTGAATGACTTGTTTATTGCAATATCAAGTGTTTGGAGATAAGCAGTCATTCTTGCAGGAATCATTATTTCATCAATCCTCCTCTCAGCAAGAAAATTTTTCATTTCTCTAGCATGGTTTGTTTGTTGGAGTTTAAGGTCCCGTCAACTACAAGGTCATTAGAGACCCGCCTAGCATGGTGAGTACTGGCTAAATCCCAGATTAGCAAACCTCTTTCACGACCTCTCAAAAGAGGTGGCAAAACTAAATCAACCCATTTTCTTATAACTGCTTGTGTGGACCAGGTTTTTCACTTTTAAAGATGTAAATTCCTGAAGCATGTTTAATCTTGTTTATCTTCCCCTTCACAATGACAAGAGGTGGAATTTTCTTCCCATTCAAACGAATTGACAAAATACAGGAAACACATACACATTCATAACCAGTGGAAGGAACATAGTTTGATGAGGAACCGATATGACCAATAGTTGTTTGTGATCCTTGGCCCACAAATACTGCAGTTTCATCCATCGCAATCATGTTAGAAAGTTTGTATATCAAGAAATCTATACAATCAACAAAATGCTCAAATGCAGTAGCATGTTTAACAACTTCATTATCTTCCAGCTTAAAAAGTGTTGTTGCTCTTCTTAGAGACAGTTCATGTCGCCAAAGAAAGCCATCCAGCCAGTGTGTTGATCCCTTGAATTCTTCTGGGGATATACAGTATCAAATTTCAATGCATTTGATAGTGCAAATTTTTGAATATCAGCCCTTTTTACAACCAAAGCCATTGCTCTCCTGGCAGCAACCCACTCACAAATAAAATCTTCTAGCTCTGGAAATAATGGTTGCCGACCTGATCCAATCTTGCGCTTCTTTTTATTTCCCTGGCTGATCTGTAGACAAAGGTTATCATAGTCTGCTCGCCATTTTTGAACCATTTTTGAGCCCCCCCAAACCCACAAACTAATATCCAACACTTTCTCTTTACAGAAATCCCTAAGATTTATGCCCCTTGAGTCCTCCACAATTTCTTTTTGTACTCAATGGAATGACTCTTTATTTTTCTACTCATTTAATCTAGGGTTAAACAATAAATAACGTTATAAAAATGAAATCAGTTAAATACTAATAAGCCTTTTAAAGTGCTTTGCTTACTAAAACTTACTAATAATTGAAGAATCTTAATGATATTTGAAGATCTGATTTTCAACGTTTGTATATTTTGAGAAAAATCTCATACAGATGCTAGGAATGAACTTAAACAATAAGTTTCTAAGTGCCAGTATAACTTGGTCATTTTGGCGTAGGAGCGATCAGTATGAGCACACTTGCCAAACACTGTTCAAGCCTACTTCTGCCCTCCATAATGACATAATGGCTTATTTTCGGGGAATGGCTTATATTCTAATAAACTCGATAATTCACGCTATGGCTTAATTTCTGAAATGTCTTATTTTCGGAGAAACAAGGTATTTGATATTCAAATATTTTAGAAATTATTCGAATAATATTCAGGAAAAACGTAGGGACATTCGTAACCAAATATTTTGCAAATGTTGACATTATATGATGAATTTAGCAGTGAGACAGCCAATGGTACAATCCATAGCTCGTTTACCTGGATTTTCCGAAATAATTAGGGAGTATTATTGAAACGTCGATGCATGCACGCAATAGCATACACAGACATGACAGATCACGTGGCTTGCATACGATTTTTAATAAAAGGAAAGCCATTTTGTTGTTTCTTCAGCTGCGTCAAATGTACACCAGTGCATACGCCAAAACGTACCCAGCTTGATGCATGCAGTGTTCACATTTGCACAGTTGACAATTTATCTGCATTGCATAGCATACACTTGCAGAAACTTCCTTATTGTTGACTTTTACATGCCGGTGTGTGTGGTGGAGTGTCAATACCGAACTGACACACCAAACTGATCATGTGTGGGGGCCTATCAGCTAACTACTTGTATAAGTTTCAACAAATATGGGATACTTTCGTTTGTATTCCCACGTACCCACTGCGTGATCCTTTGACTACCTGCAAAACCAAATAAGTGTAGTCTGTCATTCCGTAGAGCTCAGTTTGTATTTAGGGTCAACATTTTCTTGTGGGCTAATCCGGTACATTGACCCCCCAATGCAATGTCTACCACCCCCATGCTCGACGATAACCAGAACGAAAAGGATGGATCTTGGGTGCACCTTGGGGAGACCAACAGAATGTCACCTCTGGGATAGAAATAGTGTCTGTGGAAATCATTTGGGTGTATACTAGGTAGGTCTATAATGGAAACAATCTTCATCCTGAGGCAGATGATAGAAAAGTACAGTAGAACTCCAATTATACGAACCAATTGGGACCGGACCCCATTCGAATAATCAAAAATTCGGATAATTGGAGTTTTTTCCAAAAAAAAGGTGTAATTTAATTTATATTTATTACTGTTTGTATGTTGGAAAAGGGAGAAAAGAGCTTTTAATTAATTAAATGAGAAGACAACACTTTTACATATTAAGCATACTTAAAAGGGCTGTACCTTAGTACAGTATGTACGTACGTGTACCATACTATAAATGAAAATCATTGCTTGCTGAACATCTCGGCCAAAATAAGCTGTTTGACTGTCAGTATCCGTTTTCAGGCAGCCAAGTTGGGCATTATTTTGCAAGGGTTGTTTTGAGGCATTATTTTGAGGATGTTCCCTCTTAATTTTTTTTTATGAAATTCTGAAAGCGATTAGGATAATCAGCGATTCGGATAGTAGGAGTTCGGAAAATTGGAGTTCTACTGTAAAAGGCAGCAAAAAAGATCTCCAAGCCATTTTTATCGACTTCCAGAATGCTTATTCGCAGCATTCTATGACAGGTAGTTTGGGAAGTATTACAAAAACGAAGGGTAGAAGGGTTTATGCAAATAGTTCAGGACATTTGTGGCTCACGTGGCAGGCAAACCTAGGTGGTTGCCTATGGCATTCAATTTCAAAGGGGCGCCTAGAGAGGCACTTCCTTGCCATGCAGTCTATCAGTCATTTATAATGTTAATAGTCATGGGGTTCCCAAGCTTCTGTGATTGGTGGAGTCCTTTCGAAATGATGGCTTTCTCAAGGCTCCTTGTTACAGACTCGTATCAATTCAATGGGACAAATGCCAAGGGTGTGAGGGACGCTCGGTCAATGGCGATGGACCCACTTGCCTAGGTCGTCCAAAACTCACAAACTGGACCTGGTTCAGCATATGTATGATGGTTGCATAGCCAGGGTCCAGACACCTGGAAATTGGGGGCTTGCCAGTGAAGGTTGTGGTGCACCAAGGTTCAGCACTTAGTCCATACCTTTTCATTCAGGTTATGAACGAGCATTGGGGTGGTGGACATAGTGGGAAAAAAATGAGGGATGGAAGGGATGAGGGTATAATGATGATAATGGTTAATAAATTATTCATCATCATCATCATCGTACCCTTATCCCGCCTGTGGCAGGGTCGGGTCTGCGGGTTTTAGCCCTCCACTCCCGCCTATCTCCTATCAGGTTCCCGTCCACCCCACACAATGCCATGTCCCTACGGACAACCTGTTCCCACGTCTGCTTTGGTCTCCCCCTACCCCGGGTGCTACCAACCACCTGCATTCCTGAGCTACTTCTAATGATCTCCTCTTCCCCTCTTCTCATGACGTGTCCATACCACCTCAGTCTATTCTCCCTCATCTTTTCGGCGATGTCCCCCACCCCCAGACTACCTCTAATATACGCATTCCTAATTCTATCAGCTCTTGACACGCTGCACATATACCGCAGCATATGCATCTACTTACGTGGCTCTTCCTCACTGCCCAGCACTCTGATCCATAGAGCATAGCAGGCCTAACCACTGTCCTGTAGAACTTCCCTTTCAACTTCACTGGGACCCTCCTATCGCACAGGACTCCACTTGCCTGTCTCCATTTTAGCCACTCCGCATTGATTCTATGGGTTACATCCAAGTCTATCTCCCCATTGTGTTGGAACGTTGATCCTAAGTACTTTACCTCTTGCACCTTTTTCACCAGTCCACCCCTTGAGCGAACGTCACCATTATTTCCCTGTCCTTCCCAATTGAAAGCTAAATACTCAGTCTTCTTCATGTTAATTTTTAGCCCTCCTTTTTCTATTGCTTGTCTAACATCATTTAGCCCCTTCTCTATCTGCTCTCTACAGTCACTAAGTTTCCCGATATCAGTGGCAAAAGCCAAGCACTGGGGGCCCATTCTCCTACTTCTGTCAGTAGCTCATCCAAAACTAGGATGAAAAGGTATGGGCTAAGTGCAGAACCTTGGTGCACCCCAACCTTCACTGGGAAGCCCCCTGTGTTTACCCAAGGTGTCCTTACCCTGGCTATGGAGCCGTTATACATGTCTTGGATTACTTGGATAAACCCTTCTTCTACCCCCCTTTTTCGTAATACTTCCCAAACTACCTGTCGTTGGACACTGTCAAAGGCCTTCTCTAGGTCTATAAAGATGGCATGGAGGTCTTTCTTTGCTGCCCTATACTTTTCTACCATCTGCCTCAGAATGAAGATTGGCTACATTGTGGACCTACCTGGCATAAATCCAAACTGATTTCCACGGACACTAGTTCTATCCCGGAGGCAACGTTCCATTACTCTCTCCCAGAGCTCCATGGTGTGGCTCATTAGCTTTATACCACGATAGTTACCATAATCTTGGACATCCCCTTTGCCCTTGAAGAGTGGTACTATCCAACTCTCCCGCCATGCAGATGGCATCCTATCCCCACTAGCTATCTTACTGAAAAGCTTCCTTAAACACCTGGTGCCTGTCTCCCCTAGGATGTGCCACACTTGAATGGGGATTCTGTCTGGACCTACAGCTTTTCAGCCTTTCATCTTCCTAAGTGCCCTGGTACTTCTTCCTCTGTTACACCGTCCACAACCCCTGCTGATGCAGGATAGGTGGAGGGGTCCTCATCTCCCCCTGCTGTGCTCAAGAGGTTCTTAAAGTACTCTTCCCACCTACTCTTTATCCCCCATGGGGAGAGCAGGATCCTACCCTCACTGTCCTTCACTGTTATGGCTTGGGGTATATCGTTAGCTGCCATATCTCTAGCCTTGGCCAGATTGAAAACTGCTCTCTCCCCTTCCTTTGTCCCTAACTGTTCATAGAGGGCCTCAAACTTTTGGTGCTTGGCCAGGGCAATGATCCTCCTAGCAGTGGTCTTGGCCTGCCAATATTGAGTCTTTGACTCCTGGTCCCCTAATTCCCACCACCTGTGAAAAGCAGCCTTCTTTTGCTTGATGGCTGCTTCTACCTCCTCATTCCACCACCATGTTTGCCTGTTTCCCTGGACTGTGCCTCCTACTTTGCCCTGTCCCAAAATGGCTTTCCCACAAGTTCTAATTTTTCTGGCAACCCTGTCTCACATGGCATTTGCTGTCCCTTCCCAATCCCAGTTTACTTGCTTGTGCACTTCTTGTGTAAATTCCTCAGTTTTGCCAGGTAGTTTCCACCACCTGATAACCTGCTCACCTTTCCAAGAATGGGTTAATAAATTATTCATTCCTAATAAAATTATTAAAATTGGCCAAACAGCTAAATCCAACGTAATTAATCTTACAAAACATTTTCCATTGTCAAATCTCAAAAAGTGGCCCCATAGGAATGTATGGGATTCCCATAGACCAGATTTGACCTCTCTAGTTCAGCAGTGGTCCATCAAATCTAAATGGTTTCAATGAGAAATTTGTAGCCAATGAACAAATCTTTCGATTTCTGTGCTATTCATTAAAAACTCCAAGGCAGTCCTGAGTTATGACTGAGAAAAGTCATGGATAGTTACTTGCTGTGCCACACTGTATATATGTTATCTTACTCATTTTAATTATCCTTGAATAGAACTGTTACATTGTTTTCTCAATGTTTCAAATTATTTGAATAGTTTGAATTTGAAATTTAAATAGTTGATGAAGTCGAATATTTGAAAACAAGAAAGCAAAATTATCTATTACCTGTGTGCACGGTGTGCTGTCCCAAAAGCATCATTTACGTAGACGTCTCCAAGTTTAGTCAGAGATGCCCTAAATTGGGCAATACTCTCTGGAGTAGCTTTAATCTACATGTGGCATGACAAAACTTCATTATGTGAATTCTTACTGAAAATACAAATATATTCTGTTAATACTTGCTTTATTGCCACTAACATCAACACCCTTTCCTTCCTCTTCAATGTGAAATCGGACATTTTCTAGCAAAATAACAGAACCTGGTGCAGGATCTGCACACACAGCCTCCACTTCAGGGCCCACGCAATCATTCAAAAATATTACCTCTCTGAAAGACAACGCTTTTAACTATTTAAGACAGCTATAACTCCAAATTCCATAAAACAGAAAATCCATAACCATACTTGCTAAGAAGTTTTTTCAACTCTTCAGCTACTGGTTTCAAAGTATATTTTTCTTGTCTGGTGCCATCAGGTCTTCCCAAGTGGGATATCAACACCACAGATTTGGCACCATTGTCCAATACATATTTTACACTATCCAGTGCAGCTACAATTCTATTAGGTATATGAACGATTTTGTTAGTCTATCAGTAATGCCATTTCATCACACTTTAATTGTTTCTTTTCACCTTTGGTTATTTGTGATTTGTCCATTTTTCAGTGGCACATTAAAGTCGACTCTGTAAATCAATCAAATATAATGTAAATGTGTATTACTTAGCAAGAACTGTCAATGATAACTTCATTTGTTCTGTAACAAAAATTTTACCATTAATATGCAATATTTCATATGGAACACATCACCAGTGTTTATTAATGGAATCAAAGGTCAAGTGAATATTGATATAATTTGAAAAATTTAATATACACAGTTAGTTACACCAATGGGTAGGGGATTCAGCCAAGCAGACATAACAAGCCATATCCTGTGGGGAATGCTGGCAGTTGAGGAGGGAGGCAGGAGTAGGGAAATTAGCAGTACCCAGTGACCCAAACTAACCACCCATTAACAATACAGCTACTCCCTTCACAGTATAAACCCTTCTTCTACCCCATTTTTTTAAATAACTCACAAACTACTTGTAGTGGAACAGTGCCATAAGCCTTCTCCAAATCGATAATTACATTGTAAAACAACCAACAAAATACAGAAACACCAATAAGGCTATTTTATGCATTTTTGTGTGCTGCTCATGAAAATAACTGCCGTTTTACTGTATGACCCTCCAATATTTTGTAATTCCCCTGTGTTTTAAAATTTTAGTGACATTTGGGAATAAAGCAGGAATTGACATATGAAAGAAATTTCGCTGTACTATAGCCCACCTATTGTCACTGATCCACTGTTAGTCATAGGTACTAGTATTCAGCTAGTGACCAGTTGAACGTGGAGTTTTATTTTCTTGATGGATAAGTTAGCCCTTCAGAACATGAATTCTACTTGAATACACTGCAAACAGCCCTGATAAACTAAATTGGCAGTGGTGACCACAGGGGATCACCACTGATCCCCAAGGAACCTGAAGGATAGCATCTATTCTGCTATGTATTGCATGCCTGCTATAATGGCACCTTCTTCCAGAAAGTGCAACACATTATCATCACATTATCCCCATGGAGAGCATTCCATTGCCTGAATGACCCTTGGAAAAGGACAAGTGCCCTCATCCAGTTCAATTTGAATGGATGACCAGTTCTCCCTCTATGCTCTGTAAAGGTGTACTTTATTATCTCGAATATAATGCAGTGGAACCCTGTTAGGGCGGTGGCATAGGGGTTTGCTAAAAAGCATCGAGATAACCAAACACCAATATGGCGGCAATGGTGTGGGTAAATAAAGGAGAATGTGCAATGTACATGAGTATATAAATACACCACATCTGTAGTGAACTACTACACCCCCTGTTGTAGGTCATCATCATCATCTCACCCTTCTCCCGCCTGTGGCAGGGTCGGGTCTGCGGGTTCTAGTTCTCCACTCCTGCCTATCTCCCACCAAGTCCCCCTCCACCCTGCACGCCACCATGTCCCTTTGCACCACCTGCTCCCACGCACCCCCTATTGTAGGTGCAATGATGTTAATGGCTAACCTTCCGTCCACAAGGTGACGATTTCTGGCACACACTACAAGGTGGGGTCTGTGATGACCCCAAAAAGACATTTTCATTTTCAAAGCTTAAATGTTCAGATTAAGGGCATTATTATGGATATTGAATTAAACACCATCCATATAAATCTTTAGAAATTAAAATAATTTGGAAACATGCTGTAAAAATTCTATATTACCCAAGAAGACAAGACATTATCATCACGATACCCTTACCCCACCTATGACAAGGTCGGATCTGCACGGTCTAGTCCTCCACTCCTGCCTATCTCCCACCAGGTCCCCATCCACACCAGACACTACCATACCCCTATGGACATCCTGCTCCCATTTCTGCCTTAGTAACCAGTGTTTCTGACCAGCCAACCATGTTGGTACTAACTTGGGTTGCACTGCTTAACCTGAAATAAAATATGCTAATTACTTAGGAGACCTGCCAACTTCCCTAGATATGTAGGTAAAGAAAACATGGGAGAACAGGTACTCAAAGGTTAATTAAGATTGGAGAAAGTGGTACATGTGTAGACACAGTTTTGTAGGTCTGGGGTCTGCTTAGACCCAACCTTGTGGACGGAAGGTTAATACTGTATTCAAAAGCCAGCAGTCAAGGGCATTCCGGGATCGACATAACCAAAGTTGAGTGGCAAATTTGACCCTTTTTAAGCTCGAGATATTAGGGGTCATCGACATAAGCAATCGGAAACTATTAGGCCAAAGGGGGAATTTGGTGGTTCCACTTTAAAAACGTCGAATTAAAAGGGTTGTCGAGTTAACGGAGGTCGAGATAAGTGGGTTCCACTGTAACTAGAACTACTGACGCAGTTACTAAGCATGCTAACCACTATGCCACCATGGCAGGTCACCAAAGAGATCTATTGCATAGATCATGCCATAGATAGTTACATCTGAAGATGAAAATGATTTACAAACAGTTTGGAGATGAGGTATACCAGATAGACAATTGAATTGAAATACAATTTTATTTAAGGGTTATATAAATCTTTCGCAGCTTCACAAAGAAATTTATTAAGAAACCTATTGTCTTTAACATCAAAAAATTTCTTTTATGTGGTTGTACAATAATCCTCATTGTACATTAATCCCAAATAAAAAAAGAGACCTGACTGTACCATGACTTGCACTATACCCCACCTAGCTACTGCAACATACATAAGCCTGCTATTTATTCTTCTCATTAGGGCGACGCCTTGTGCAGCTCACTACATAACACTATACCCATGCTGTTTTGTTGCTTTCACAACCTTGATCCTTTCCTGAGGGCCCATGATCTAAACTCCTTCCATATTGTTTCCTGCAAGAAAGCTACACAAATCCTCCTATGCTTTAGAATACTAACTAATACCCCTGTCTTTCCTGTAAAGGGCTCCCCATTCCACATCTCTAGGCTAAGATTAGCCCCTATTCTTGTTGACACTGCTCTGACTGACAACACCCCAGCCGGGTGTCTGGACCCCACAGGAATGGTAGATGGGTTGTCTGTGGGGATGCCAAACTACCCCACAGAAGACACTCGATGCATTATGTGCCATGGGAGCTGAGATCTGCACCCTAATGACATCACCCCTGATGGCTGCCAGCACTGGGGTAGCGATTCCCTGCACCATAAGTTGACATTTTTGGGGTACCCGTCCCTATACTTTGGTCCATGGGAACTATTTTATTTAGCTATTTTTGAGCTATTTATGGCAAGGCCACTCCCATCTGCTGCCTGGGACGCACCAAGTAGCCCATCCACAGATAACCCATGCAATAATCCTATATGTTCTAGATGACTGGATGGAGTTTCCCTAGTCAGAACTGTCTCACAAGCAAGGGGGCCAATACTTAAATTAGGACTTGGAATTGGTCTATATTTTAAACCTCAGGGGGTTAGAGGTAGCTTGGAGGTGAGTTACATCGCAGAGAACATGAGAAAATACGTTGAGGTGGTATAGGCATGTGATGTATTGTGATGTGTGGGAGTAGCATATTCAGTAGAGTTTGGTTGGTGGCATCAGGAGCAGGGGGAGATTAAGTGGGCGTGGGAGCAGGTTTTTGGAAGGGCATGGTTGCATAGGGGGTAGATGATAGCCTGGCGGGGGTTCGCCCTCTAGCAGGAACATGTATAGTTTCTCTGTTTCTAGCAATATCTGCCTGTGAGACATGTATCTGAAAACATTGCTATTCTACTATTTATCCTAAAATATGAAAAATTAATGCCTTACACAGAAAAAGTAATGTCATTTTTATAACAGGAACGAAATAATATAAACACAGTGCTTTCCATAATGTAATGAAAATTATATGAATGAAAGATTATCAGTGAAATCCGTTTAACACGAAAACGCTTAACATGAAATAATGGTTAACACGAAACAACACTGCGGTCCAGTCAAAATACTCTGTAATTCCATACATTTTTTTTTTCTTTTAACACAAAACAAAAATCGCTTAACACGAAATGGTTTTCCTTTTCAGCTAGCAAAATACTGGATACACAACATATACCGGAGTTTTCGTTAAACTAAAAAACTAAACAATGGTTGTCACTGTTGCTAGATTACAGCCTGGGTTCAGGAATGGTAGAGGCATGCCATTGACAAACCTTTCAAACTATGGGGAGGGGGGGCCTTTTTATTGACAAGTTATGCTGAAAAAGACACTGAAAAATAAAGCACATTTTATCCCAAAAACAATAATTCTTTTAGGCTTTTTTTAAATTATGCATTTGTAGCCTACATCATTATTTAAATAGGAAATATTGAATCTAATATGATGCCCACAAATGTAACTTTTAGTAAACATCATCACACCCTCATCCCACCTGCAGCATGGTCGGATCTGTGGGCCCACTGAACATGCCCTGGACTGGGGGCACCCCAGCTAGGTATCTGGAACCTCCGGGAATATTGGCCAGGTTGTCTGTGGGGGACGCTGGCCTACCCCCACTTGTGCCAACATTGCATTATACAACCAAAATAGAAACTTTGGCAGGTAAATTAATACTTTGTTGGTTATATTACTAAAAATTACAAGTGTAACTTTTAGCAATAAATCCAATTAATAAGATATGACGACATACAAAACAACGATGGGTTTTCTGCGTGAATCGCTTAGCACGAAATTCTTTTAAAATGAAAAAATATTTTGGTCCCGTTAGTTTCGTGTTAAACGAGTTGCACTGCACATGCAAAATGAACAAGAAGTGGATGAGTCTATGAGTGGGAAGTTGTTTATGAGACTGACATGGGTGTGAAAAAGTGGTTCTAACCTGAAAACAGTGTGATCAATTAAAGTAAACATCACTATGTAAAGTTGAGATCAAGGCTGAAGCCCTTTAGAGTAGTGGATCAGGTACATCTTGTAATAGTTGCGTACAATCTCAGAACATAAGTACTTGTGTGGTGGGCAATCATGGCCTCTTCAAGGAATATTCAAAACACAATTAAAGAATCTTCTCACCATCATCATCAACCTACCCTTATCCCGTCTGTGGCAGGGTCGGGTCTGCAGATTCTAGCCCTCCACTCTCACATAGGGTCGCCTGGGTTGCTCAGACAGGGTAACCATCAGAGACCCTTGACCACCGAGTACCATGTAACCCTGAGGGGTAAAAACGCACCCTCCAGGTGATTGATGAGAAAGGGTAGCCATCTGACCACACATTTTCCAAAGGAAATCCATGGCAAAAGTGGCGTGTGGGGGTGCTAGGGTCAAAACGCTACCCCAAGACGTGCCGATGCTGTCTCCTCACTCTGGATGGCCCAGAGACGTTACCCCTCAACCACCAGGATCCACTTACCCTAGGGGCTTGGGTCTCCGTGCACAGCAAAAACATGCGTAGGCAGTCACCTCCAAGAGGATTCTACATTTTCTATGGGTAATCTTCCACTTTAATGGTTTTTATTATGGCGTCATTGGAAGCAGACGCTTCCAACACAAATGTTTAACAAATGCTTGTTCCGGGGGCCGATGTTTCATGATGTATACACGATTTATTATTCCGATGATATATTATCAAATTATTCCAACGATTTATTGTAAAATTATTTTAACGATTATTCCAACGAGCATGCATAATCTCTACTTTCGGTCTTTCGGGTCTCCGGCCTTCTCGCCTTCGGCTCGAAGGCCTCCGCCCCGTGAACAAGATACATATCGATTCTGTGAATGATCTAGTGTAGCCAGGAATATCCCGTTTGTACGAATCTCGCTTTTCTAGGCACAGAAAAATATCTGAAGAATTGCTTTCTTCCCTGAAAATAATGTTTAGTCATAAAAATACTTGTTGCCTGCTTGTTTTCGTTAATAATTTTGCCCTAAAACACCAACGAACCCAATGGAAAGTGCAAAATAGAACAACCCAGTAAAAGGGAAAGCGTAGCCCATCATTTCTAATTTCATGAACAAATTCAGAAACAAATTGGAATAATTTGATAACACATCGTCGGAATAATAAATCGTTTATACACCCGTTTGTGCATCGTGCAACATTGGCCCTGGAACGAGCATTTGTGTTTAGCGAACGCAAGGAAGCGTCTGCTTCCAACGACGCCATAATAAAAACCATTAAAGTGGAAGATTACCTTTCTATGTTTCTATGTTACACCAATGGGTTGGGGAGTAAGCTAAGCAGCCATAACAGGCCGAACCCTTAGGAGACTGCTCGCCAGAGATGAGGAGGTAGGTGTAGAGGATATAGGAGAGTGCAAATTTGCAGCACTAAACGTACTAACGTGGGTTTGCATTGCTTAACTTCAGTGATCTCACAAGAACTGGTGTGTCCAATGCAAAGCTACAAGGACACCCAATGCTACATTATGTTTCAGGCTGAAATATAATTCAAAATACTATGGGAAAAAAAGAAATTATGAGAAAAACATCAATAAAAGTCACAATGATTTTAAGTACATGACTGCTCACGTGGTGTACTGCTTACACCAAAATGGGCCTTGCCTTCAGAATGTCGCTTGTGGTCACTGCCAAGTTGTCCGGTATTGGAAAAAAAACGGGGTGGGTGAGGAAGGAGTAACCAATCAGCAACCTAGGAAGAACAATCTCCACCTTTTGCAATGGACGACACAAACATTGTTCAGGGGCGTCCTTAATCGTGTGGAGTTTGTTAGTGGTCTCCACATACCACTGGGACGACCACAAGCCATGAACGGCCTGCCGAACCATCTGGAGAGCTTCAGAAGGGGACAGCAGATGTAACTTCTTCAGGCTTGGGGGGGGGGGGGGGGCATTTGACGAGCATGCGCATCTGCCCTCTCATTGCCGGGGGTTTTCAACATGGCCTGGGACCCACATAAAAATCACTCTTGCCCTGGTTACAGACTGCATAAAGCAAATTGTGAACACTCTGAACAATTATATGTTTTGTGGACATTCCATTAACCCTTTACTGGCCGAATTTCCTTCTGATGGAAAAAACTCAAACTTCTTTCATTTTTAGGACTCCTTGGTCAAGTATAAGGTCACTTACTAAGCATCATTCTAAAGAAAAAGTTTGAAAGGGAAAAATTTTGATGTTCCCATTTGGGAACATTGGCGCTTTGCAGTTAGTAAATGTTCAAGATTCATCTAAAGGGTTTCTATTTGACTCAAGATGCCCATGTTTACATTAAGCCATAAAATATGCATATTCAGTTTAAAAAATATCATCATCATTATCGAAACACTCATAGATCAAGTTACTCCCAAATCAAGGTTCCACTGTATAATTTTATGGAATTTGGATATATCGAAACTCGGATATATATATGGAAGTGTTTTTCACGGTTCCCTGAGGTTCGATATAAGGGGATTCTACTGTATTCAATAAACATTCAGCAATCAGCAGCAGAAATTTGAGTGAAAAGAAATTTATTTTTAATTCCAATTGCACCACAACATTAGCACTGACAATTTGAAAGTTTCCATAATTTCATCTCAACCTGCAATAAGTAGTGAATTGCAAAACAGTGACTCCCACTTTTAATGCCAAAAATTTTTAAGATTTTTTCGCAACATGCATAAAAAATTGCCAGTCGTACAACGAAAATAATGAAGTGTCCCTTTATCGCTTATAGTCCTTTGGAGAACTAGAACTCCCTAGCTATTTTTGGGGCCGGTTTGGAAATGTCCGTTACCTACCAAAATATGCATGTACTGCGTTGCATAACTACTTTCCATCTAATTTGTAGCAGGCCTAAAGCTTGGTATGCATGTAAAAGTCTTGCATTATAATGCCAGATTTAACAAACAAAACTTTACAAGTACAGTAGACAGGAAGTTGGACGTATTGCATGATCTTGAAGAGGTTGGATAAATCTCCCAGAAGACTGATGGGCTGGGGCTTTATCTCACGAAATTGGTTTAGTGATTCATCAAAATAAATTTAGCTTCCATAAAATTTCCACTTACGGATTGCTAAAGCGGAGTCAGGCAAGGGGACTCCTGTGCGACCGCCGAGTCCTAATAATTAGATTGTTCATTCGTTCGTGTTTTAGGGCCCATCAACTTCAATGGTCATTAGGGCCCAGAAAGAATCACCATGGTGTGGGGTGTAAGTGGCCATCCCACCATGGTGAAAATAAATAAGGGCAAAAGCCCAATAAAATTAACAAAACAAAAGGCAACAGCCAAACAAATAACAGACAAAAAGTAAGGGAAAAGGCCAACAACAAACACAAAAAAGTAGGCAAAAGCCTAAAAAGACAAAAATACAAAGAAGGCAAAAGCCAAAAAAGGACAAAGATAAAACAGGCAAAAGCCAAACAAACAGAGAGATAAAAAGCAAAAGCCAAAACGGATACAAACATAAAGAGGCAAAAGCCAACACACACAAAAGGAAAATGCAAAAGCATTTGTATTAGATTTTGTGAAAGAGGCCAGCCTCTTTCACAAATACGAGAGAGTTCTAAACTCCCTGGGGGTCATCCCCAAGGGAGTTAGAGAGCTCTGGACTGGCCCCCAGTCGGTGTGTAAGTTCACGGTATCTCTCACAGTAACTGAAGATGTGTGCCACTGTGAGAGGCTCCCAACAGCAGTCACACCATGGTTCATCCTCACCCCGTAATATGTAGGAGTGGGTGAGGAACGTGTGACCGATTCGCAGACGAACAAGCACACCCTCCTCCCTCCGTGACAGGTGGCATGTGGATGCCCAGTGCACTGGGGTGTCCTTCAGGGTGCGGAGTTTGTTGGTGGTCTCCGCAAACCACTGGGTCTGCCATTGCCCATGGACAGCTCACCGCACCATCGGGAGAGCATCAGAGGAGGGGACTGTAGTGTCAGGAACATCTGGTAGGTGCACCACATGACGGGCATGGGCATCAGCCCTCTCATTCCCCATAATGCCAACATGCCCTGGGACCCACATAAACAAAACTATCTTGCCCTGCTGACGAATCATGAGCAGCAAACTGTGCACACCCTGGACGATGGCATTCCTGCTATACAGGGTGTGCAATAGCTGTAGGAAGGATAGGGAGTCAGTCGCAACCACAAAGTGTCAGTGGTTCAAAAATTGGATGAGTTCCAGTGCCCTGTGCAGAGTAGTAAGCTCTGCAGTTAAGACACTGGTGACGCCTGGGAGGCGGCCCCCTATGAGATGACCAGTTGTAAAGACTGACCAACCCACAGAGGTGCCATCCTTCGACCCAACTGTGTAAACAAAAACATGGCTCCGATAGGTCAGAGAGAGGCGTCCAAACTCTTGCTGGTACACTGACCTATCGGTACTGGCTTTGGGGAAGGCAGTGAGTATCAGGTACTGTGAGGCTCAGGTACTGTCCAGGGCGGCACAGAGGCTGGTAGTACAGGCTGCACCCTAGGCAGGGTCACCCCCAGGCCAGTGAGACCATCCATCCACCGCATGCCAAATGGAGGGGGAACCCGTGGCCGGCGATTGAATGGTCGTTGCAGAGTGCGGCTAAAAACGACTGGGTGTGTAGGGTGCTGTGGCTGACCTTTCAGCTGCAAAATATATGCAGCTGCTAAGCACTGCCGCCTTACAGTCAGTGGCGGCTCACCGGATTCAGGATAAAGGCTGAGCACAGGGCTTGTGCAAAAAGCCCCAATGGACAACCGGATGCCAGCATGATGAACACTGTCCAGCATCCGGAGAGTAGATGGAGCGGCCAGGCCATAAACACTACAGCCATAGTCGAGTCGTGATCGAACGAGTGATCGGTATAATCGAAGCATCACTGTTCGATCTGCCCCAAAACCAGTTCCCTGCAGGCACCGCAGAATATTAAGGGAGCGAAGGCACTTCGCCCTGAGCTCCTTCAAGTGTGGGACCCATGTCAGATGGCTGTTAAAACGGAGACCAAGAAACCGGGCTGCCTCTACAACTGGGAGGAGGTGCCCATTCAGGGTAAGCTGAGGCTCAGGATGAAGCCCTTGCTTACGACAGAAGAGCATGACTGTTGTTTTCTCAGGGGAGAATTTATAGCCACGTGGTGTGACGAACTCATTGGTACTATTGAGAGCCAGTTGCAGCTGATGCTCAATGCCATGCATTGTGGCACCCCGGTACCAGATGGAAAAGTCGTCCACAAATAGGGACGGTTGTACCGGGGGGTGAATGGAGGAGGGAAAACCGTTCACCACAACAGCAAAGAGCGTCACACTGAGGATGCTCCCCTGTGGGACACCATTCTCCTGCAAAAAGGCGGAGGAGTAGGTGTTACCCACACGCACTCTGAAGGTCCGGTTGGACAAAAAACTATGGAGGAAGAGGGGCAAATTACCCCTGAGCCCCCACTGGTGCAAGGTCTCAAATATGCCATGGCGCCATGTGGTATCATACGCCTTCTCCACATCAAAGAAGATAGCCACCAAGTGCTGTCGGTGGAGAAAGGCCTCACGTACTGCTGTCTCCAGTGAGATCAAATGATCCACCGGAGACCTGCCTGCACGGAAGCCACATTGGGCATTGGAGAGAAAGTTGTGTCGTTCCAGATACCACACCAAGCGCCAGTTAACCATGCGTTCCATGGTTTTACACAGACAGCTCGTCAAAGATATGGGCCTGTAATTCGTGGGTAAGGTACTATCCTTTCCAGGTTTTGGGAGGGGAATGATGATAGCCTCCCGCCAGCCTACAGGGATGTCGTGCTGCTGCCAAATATAATTAAAAACCTCAAGGAGGTAGGAAAGACCATTCTCAGGTAGATGCCGTAGCAATTGGTAATGGATGTTATCAGGAGCGGGGGCAGTATCCCGGGCCCGTGCAAGAGCTGCTCGCAGCTCCCAAGGGGTAAATGGGTCGTTATACCCCTCAGCAACACCACCAGAGAAGTTAATTGGAAGGCGTTCTGCCGCTTCTTTCTGTTTGATGAAAGCTGCAATGTAGTGCTGGGAACTGGAGATGGCTGCAAATGGCCTTGCCAGCGCCTCAGCCACCTCACACCTCAGCCACCTCCGCCACTCCCTTGCACAAGGAGACCAGAGCCACAGGATTTTTCTCAGCTTTTCCCAGACATTCTGGGATGGTGTGTGGTGGGTAAGCGAGGAGACATACTCACTCCATGAGGAGCGTTTGGCCTCCTTTATTACCTGTCGTGCATATGCCCGGGCTCTGACGTAGTTGACACGATTGGCGTCAGTTGGACGAGACTGGAAGAGGCGAAGTGAGCCTCTGCAGGCCCGAATCGCACTCCGACAGTCCTCTGTCCACCATGGCACCCATGCTCGTGGAGGGTTACAGGAGCTCTGGGGGACAGATGCCAATGCTGCCCTGATCACCACCTCTGTGAAGTGGCTCACTAGATCATTAACCCCATCAAAATCACGCAGTGGGCGAAAGTGAATGCGACGAGCAAACTCTTCCCAGTCTGCCCGATGCAAACATCATCGTGGTGGTTGTTGGGGCAATGCCCCACTTCCACTGCTAATCCTGATGGGGAAGTGGTCACTTCCCCCAGGGTCAGACAGAACCTCCCATTGCAGACCTGGCGCCAACCCAGGAGAGCAGATGGAGAGGTCGATACAGGAAAGACCACCAGTGGCAGTCATCACATGTGTGGGGGCACCAGTGTTGAGGACAATGAGGCCATTGTGTGACACCCATTGTTCCACAAGGAGCCCTCGGGTGTTGCGACTGTCCGAGCCCCATTGGGGGTTATGGGCATTAAAATCTCCCATAATCAGAAAGGGTCTGGGAAGCTGGGCTGTGAGGGAGTCAAGGTCTGACCATGGGTTATCAATCCCAGGAGGCAGGTAGAGGAAACATAGAGTGGTGGGCACATTCAGTTGCAGTGAAACTGCCACGGCTTGGAGAGGCGTCTGCAAAGTAACTGGGGTGTGCATGCATCCATTCCGGATAAGGATTCCCACCCCTCCCAAGGGTGGTTTCCCTGCTGCCGGGTGTCTGCATACATCTTGTAGCCCCTTAACGAAGGTGGGGAATCACTACAGCAGAGGATCTCCTGGAGGGAGATGCAGATGGGGTTGTGCCGTGAGATCAGCATTGTGATCTTGTCCCTCTTGTGGGAAAAACCTCGACAGTTCCATTGAAGGAGATTTACCATTAGGTGGGCTTTGGAGGTTTATTTCTATTCCTCTCTTTTTTTCCGTCCTACAGCAGACAAGGGAGGGGTGCCTACAATTGGGTCTTCCTCCTCCATCTCAAAGGAGGAATCCCCATCATGTCCCAGTTGGAGCATGCTGCCACTCAGTGCCTTCTGCTGTTGGCCCGAAGAGCTTGGGTGGACGAACCAAACACACGCGCCCCACTGTGGGGGCAGGAGGTGTCCCTGGTTTCTTCCCTCCTCTCCCACCCATCACCACCGCTATGGAGGGGGCCAGCTGGGCTGAGCCAGGAAGGGGGCTGCTCAAAGCAGATGCCTCTGTTTGATGGGAGGCATCTGTGGCCTCCAAGGAGGCTGGGCCAGAGGCAGTGATGGAACCAGAGGAAACCTCAGGCATGGGATCGGGATCTGTCTGGCAGCCAATGCTAGCACAGACCGGTATCCCGTGGACCCTGCGGGCCTGAGAGGGCAAAAAACGGATGAGTGGGGGGAGTTGTGGAAGTATGTCCGTCTGGGTGCAGACAGATGACACAGCAGCCACCTTTGCAGCACCTGCATAGGACAAGCCACGACTTGGCGTTCCCGGCAAGGCTAGCAGCTGCCGCGCATCTTGAAAACTGATACCCTTCTTGACACGCAATTCCTGGATGGCACATTCCTGTAACCAGGTGGGGCAATCTTGAGAAGAGGTGGGGTGGTTTCCCTTACAGTTGGTGCAATAAGGTGCAGTCTTACAAG
>JAAFCE010001963.1:24205085-24235764 GCA_013389805.1 Trigoniulus corallinus | reverse complement strand
GGGAATGGTCTCCCTGCCCACAAGTGCCACACATGGCCCTGGCAGAACAGGAATTCTGGCCATGACCATACCTTTGGCACTTAAAGCAGCGAAGGGGGCTCGGAATGAAAGGCTGTACTGGCAAGCGGAGGTAGCTGGCCCTGATGTATTCTGGCAACTTGGGCCTACCAGAGGTCAGCACCAAGGTGTCAGCGGGGTGGGATTCCCCATCCCTTCGAACCAAGGCGCGGCGGACAGCCACCACACCCTGGTCGTTAAGCTCCTCCACTATGTTCTCCTCTGAATACCCACGTAGGTCGGGGCACCGCACCACACTTCTACTGGTGTTAAGGGTGCGATGGGGTTCGACCACAATGGGGAAATCACCAAGTTTCTGCATTTTAAGCAATGCCTCAATCTGGTGAGGGGCAGATGCCTCCACCAACAAGGTGCCATTGCGAAGCTTCTTGACCGAAGTCACATCACCAGCAACGCCCTTAATGGCTTTGGCAATAAGAAAGGGTGACGCCTTCCCCAAAGCTGCACCATTCTCCCCAGATATGGAAATAAATCGGATATGATAGGAAGAAGGGGTGGAAGGGGATTTAACTGCACCTAAGGCCTCCTTAGATGCAGGTACATGCTTTGCATCGGCGGTGGAGCCCTGCACCTTAAGGCTGAGAGGTCGTTGCCTCTTACGACATGCAGGTATGCAGTGTGCCTATTCTACCCCGGGCACACATGGGGACCTAATAATTAGACTCGGTTGTTGGTTGGTTGTTGGTGTTTTAGGGCCCTTCAACTACAAGGTCATTAGAGCGTCAGTTCTCGTCTGATCACTAAAGTTAAGCAACGCAACCCCAGCTTGTACTAACATGAGTAGGCGGTTGGGAAAACTTTGTACTGTTAATGCCCACAAATCGCCGCTTTAGTGAAGTGTCTGTGCAGTCTCTGAATTAGAACTGTGCAGTGTACGGGGCTCTGATGAACTTGTAGTTGAAGAGCCCTGAAATACCAACGAAATAGCAAAATATACAGAATTGTCGTAAGGCCAGCTATGCTGTATGACTCACAGTACAGTAGAACTCCAATTTTCCGAACTCGGACCATCCGAATCGCTTTCAGAATTTCAGAAAAAAAAATGAAAGAGGGAACGTACTGCGATTTGCAAAATAATGGCCCATATGAATAAATGCTTTTACTGATAGTTTTGCACATTTGATATGAATAAAGAAGTAAGTTTTTGCTTCTACTTAAAGTAAAAAGTAAAAGTAAATAGTTGTCGAAAAGTTAATACTTAATTTTTCTAGTAAATGCTTAAAATGGTATGAATAAAAGCAAGTATTTACTGATTAATTTCAGTAAATACTTCAAAGTGAACAAGCTGGTTAGGGAGCAACTTGAAACGACAAGTAATCAATATAGAAGTGAAGAAAAAGGATGTGTGCACTATTCACATGCATGTATTTCTGAAGCTATCATATTTCTTGATGCATGACGGCCCATAGATGGTCTTTACCCATTGCTCTACTGAAATCTTTCGACCATAGGCAGCCAACCTTTTGTGTAAATAGCCTTTCCAGTCATTAGCAACCCAAAACCCATTGTGCTGAACATTCATATATGCCTGTTTCATGCATTTGGTGTCCCACACAACATTAATCTCTTAGGAATTATCATCATCATATCCTTATCCCGCCTGTGGCAGGATCGGGTCAGCAGGTTCTAGCCAGAGGCAGTTCCAGGAGGAGCAATGCAGCAATTGCTCCCCCTCCATGCCTCAATGGGGCACATATTTCATCTGATGTATTATTCAATTTTGCATCTGATGATGCATTTTCCCATTGCAATCCCCATTTCTATACTGCCAGTCCAATAGTTACTGTCCAATCTAGTGTGCTAAACCAGTGGTTCTCAGGGAACACTAAACTGTGACATTTTACTTCACAGAACACAATTCAACATAAACTTCAAGGCAGGTTGTACCCTTTCTACACTTGGTACTTACTACCACTTTCATCATCATCACACCCTTATCCCACACGAGGTGGGGTCGGGTCTGCGGGTTCCAATCCTCCACTCCCGCCTATCCACCACCAGGTCCCCCCCCACCCCGCATGCCTCCATGTCCCTTTGCACCACCTGCTCCCACGTCCGTTTTGGTCTTCCTCTACTCCTGGTGCCCCCAATTACCCACAGTCCCATAATGAGCCTAGTAAGTTCCTCCTCTCTCCTCCTCATTACATGCCCATACCACCTCAACCTATTCTCTCTCATCTTTTCGGCGATGTCTCTCACCCCCAAACTACCTAACATATTCGAACAACTATGTCTTTTCCATATGAAATTATTTTCAAGAAACACGCTTTGAGAACCACTATGCTAAACCATTGAGATAGGAGTCGGAGAGGCAGCAGAGGTCCTATTACAATTACTAGATAGATGTATACCAAGGGATTCTGAATATTTAAAAATATTTGGGGCACACATTTTGAAGTTTTCCCCTCTGATCCACCCTTGGCTATATGGCCCAATGCGTGACTTGGTTGCCCGAAAACGGGATCAAACAGCTTTCTTTGACCTAGATGTTCAGCAAGCAATGACTTTCAACTTACAGTATGGTACACTTACATACTGTACTAATGTACAGCTCTTTTATGTATGCGTAATTAATATGTAAAAGTGTTGCATTTTCATTTAATTAATTAAAAGCTCTTTTTATTTAAAAATAGTTTTTTTTCTCCCATTTTCAACATATAAGCAGTAATAAATTAAATTAGACCCTCTTTTTTCAGAAAAAAATCCAATTATCCGAATTTTTGATTATTCGAAAGGTGTCCGGTCCCAATTGATTCGGATAATTTGAGTCCTACTGTATTTGGCAGACAGGAAGAACCATGAAAGGAGAATGTAAGTGGCCGACATGCGAATACTGGTGTACATCAGTTTCGGACAGCATCCAAAACAATTAAATTATAGATATCTTGAGAGGGTGGACATCGCAGAAAAGATGAGAGAAAATAGGTTGAGGTCCTATGGGCATGTGATGAGGAGGGGAAGGAACTCACTCGGTTTATTAGCGGACTGCAGGTGAGTGGTGGCGCCAGGAGTAGAGGATAGATGGATGGGGAGAGACTTTTACAGGGATAGACGGGATTGGAGGATAAGAACTCCCAGACCCGACCCAGCCACAGGCAGGATAAGGTATGTATACTGTATGTATCGTATTATTTTCGGAGCCCTGCATTGGGAATATAATGACATGCCTAACCCTAGATATGCCATATGAAGCCTATTTTTATGTGTGGGGAGTGACATTGGAGAAATACAACTAATCATTTCAACATTCGTTCCTTCTCAAAATACAAGAAATACAACTAATCATTTGTGCGAATTATTTATGTTTTAAATATTTTTTACTGCATTTCTGTTTCGTTTCCATTTATTTTTTTTTTCTTGAAAAGAAATTCTAAAATAAATTTCTTTGGCTGATGGGGAGGGTTAAGTCCAGAGTGACAGACAATTTTAAAAGCAGCACAAGCCTATGCTCTTGCATGGCTGAACACAAGGTTCAGGAAGTGTGATAAACACCTTCTTACTTTTCAAACACAATTGGAGTGTTGGGGAGCACTGTAGCTAAAATGTTAATGCTGCAGTACATGGATGGTGTGTCAAAGGCAGTTAGAATTACGATTGCCTATGTCAAGGGTAGCTTAGGGTGGGGGGAGACATTGTGAAAAGTATGAGAGAGAACAGATTGAGGTTCTATGGCAGCGATTCTCAACCTTTTTTTCATAACGGCACATTTTTAATAATTTAAAAATTTGGCGGCACTCTAACGACACATTTTGGGTCACACAAACGCCAAATAAAATGCGTAAGCTGTAACCTAACCCTATGCAGAAAGCTTGCCTTGGTAGCACAGTGGGTAGCACACTAAGTAACTGCTTCAGCAGTTTTTGGTTCAATAATGGACTGAGGTGGGTTGGCTTTTCGGGCAAGGTAGAAGCCCTGAGTGCACTTTCTTTCAGATGAGAAGGAAAACCAAGGTCCCGATTGGTGTACGACGGCATGTGCACATGAAAGAACCCTCTCTATTATGGAACGGGTAGAGGAAGCAAATTCCCCAAGTGTAGGAGCTTGCTCCTTGGCTTTGGTGGAATGTCCCAAAATGCAGTAGAAAGACGATATATAGCATAGGGGTTGCAGCTTTGGTTGGCACCCATGTGAAAACAATGCAATATATTACCCGTGTGTCCACTCAGAGGGGCGAGATGGGCACCCGACCCTGCCATAGGCGGGAAGAGGGTTAGAAGTTACTTGTAACCTAGCCCTATGCACACATCAAAACTACATTGTAGCTTTCTTACTCAGTAGTCAGAATTGTAATATTCATGCCCATTGGTTCAGCCAGTCCCTCCTAGGAAGGCAGAACTAATTGAAATACTTGTCTGACGTCATCGAAGTATGGGTATTTGCAGTGGCGGCACAAGTCATGAATCTCGCGGCACACTAAAGTGCCACAGCACAGTGGTTGAGAATCACTGTTCTATGCTCATGTAATAAGAAGGACCCATCCCTGCCACAGACAGGAAAAGGGTATAATGATGAGTTAACATAACAGTAAATCTAATCCCACTGCCGATGATTTACAGGAGACACTAGGTGGTGTGTATCTCTGGTGCATGTATTATCTTGTATGCTTGGCTATTTTGGATTTTTAAGCAATTTTGGGATGAGACATGAAGTAAACAAACTGCCTTTTTCAAGGCGACCAAATGGGTCACCACAGAGTAGCAGAATACAGTAGGGCTGCAGCTCTTGGGCCCAAAATGCTGTGGAAACCTTGGGATGGGTCGGTAGTTTAAGTCTGATCTTGTGCTATTACTTTTGATGCTCCCATCATGCCTCACTGCAGTGTGTGCATCGCCTGCATAGACAGACGATGCACAGTTTGGCTAGATGCTCCAAAAGTTGGCCAAAACTAACAAATTGAAGTTTAGCTTTCACCTTTGCTGTTTTCATTTTTTGATTCCTAGATGTCCACAGAATGAAACGGTGGGGACCAATTGTTAATATATTCTTTAACCTTTGCAATGCATTCATGTGTTGTAGGTGTTTTGGATTTTTCTTAAAAACATTCCTCCACCTTGTGTTGAAGTTAAAGTGGTTTACATGCGATTTTTGCATGAATTTTTGCATTGAGATACATTTAAGTACCATGGAGCTATCTTGCTCAGGTGTTATTTATTTCCTACTGCCATTTATTTATGCAAAACAGAGATTACAGCGTTAAAATACACATTATTTCATTAAGTTGAAGGTTTTACTTGTGTTATCCATGTGATGCCACTGTGATTCTTTTATGGTTATATTGTGTATATATTGTAGTTTTGGGGCAAACTTACAAACTCTGCACCAATCTGCCCCCTTTTCTCTACAGTGAGTTTTCTAGTGCATGGTGTCATGGGGTCTGTCTCTTAGTGATTCATTTCTTCCTATAATATTTAGGTCTGGGTTCAAGTACCCTATTTCTGTAGTGTTCAACTTTTGGACATAATGAAGAGCTCACAAGACCATCATTTTGATAACCTTGTCTAAAGTCATGTATCTAAATGTAGGCCTATTTAGGTCTAAGTTCAAGGTGTGATGGACTGCAGCAACCCACGATGAAGAGAGATTTCTTCAAAATAGTAAGAATTCATTAGAGACATTAATTTCATTCTCTAGTCCATTGGCAGTAGAGCCCATGCATACACATGGTCACCAGAAGATAGGTGTTCAAGAGAGTGCAGGAAGAATGCAAAACTGAAAACCTGAGGAAGTCAACACCTACTCAGCAATTGGTCTTTCCTAAAGTACCAAAATGAATGACAGAAAATCAGGACAATTGCATGCCTCTAAATTAATGAGGGAAATGTTATCAAGCCCAAGTTGAGCCACCAAGTACCAAAAAGTTTGCAAGGATTCACAAACTACTAATGCCTTGGTAGAAGAAGATGTTATAGGGGCTGTTGTGGATGCAGATCTGTCTTGACACCAATATAATATCACAAGGATGAAAGCTCCAAGAATATTTCCTTTATACAAAATCCTTCAAATAGCTAAAAAGAAATGCTTACCAAACCATGAGGATTTAAATGTAACACAAACTTCTAGTCATGTTTATTTCCAAAGCTTATGAAATCTAACTATGAAGTGCTTAACTGTATTACAAAAAATGTGGTGTGATTAGAACATGATTTGGCCAATATGATCTTGTATTCAATATGTGGCTTTGATGGTTGCTCAGGGCTTATTTACTACAAACATGCCTTTCATGGTAGAGATGCTGATGAAGCAGAAATCTTCATAGCATGTAATGGAAAATCTTTGACCAGGCTCAACAAGATATTGCAGAAAAGATCATTCATCTGCATAAAGAAGCAGTAAATCTATTATTATTACCAACTGTAGTTCAAATCCATAATGCTGGAAGCACTAATGATGAAAGGGGTGATACTGAGAATATGGATGAAATTGATGATGGAAACTAAAGTGATTAGCCTACTTTAGGGACTGTTAATGACAGTTCTTATATTGTAACAAATGATATTTCACTTGTTTTTTGTTGCCTTTACTAGTTTATAAGTATGTCAAAAATATGTCAATTTTGTTTCTAGTTGAAATGCTATAGTTTTTAAATTACTTGAAAAAATAATGGCATGGTAAATAATTCTGATGATACATATCATAAATATTTGTTTGTATTGCTAATTCACACAACTGTCCATTTATTTTTGGTCAATTTCTTTATATGGCATAATATGCAAGTAAAGGCAATTTTGCTTTGCACTTCCATGCTTGCAAGTGTGATTGCAGTGCTATTCAACAGTATATTTGTAAAAAAAGAACATTGATTATACTTTTCCTTAATGTAATGCTACAAAATATTCACATTTCACCCCTGATTTGATGCCAGCTTTGGGGTATCCTGTCCCACTGTGCGACATGCTGTGCAGTAGCTGGGTGCCCAATTTCCCCACAGCAGGAAAATTTATATTTTTTTCCAATTATTTATTTCTTTAATTATGTATATCTTTTTTTTTATCATTTCTCTTTCCATCTTTGTGGAAGGCATGCAGTCCTAGGACTTTTCCCCTTTTGTAGCCTGTGTGTAGTGTACTGGCCAGGTGAGTGTGAGACCTCTACTCACCTGCCAATGATACAACCACTAATGAGTGTCTCCTGTGGGGTAGGACGGCACCCCAAAGGTAGCCAATCTACGATTGCTGTGGGTTGTGAGCATCTGACTGGGGTGCCCCCAGTCAGAGCTGTCAAACAGAGTAAAGGAGTCAGGCTCAGATTAGGGACTTGGAATGTGGGGACCCTCACAGGGAAAACTGGGGAATTAGTGGACACCCTCAAGCACAGACACATTAGCATTGCATTCCTCCAGAAGACTAGGTGGAAGGGGAATAGATCATGGATGCTGGGAGAAGGATATAAACTTATATACTCAGGTAGTGAAGAGGGCCATAATGGGGTGGGCATAGTATTGAGTAGGGAACTGCAACAGAGGATCATGTCAGTCAATAGAATTATTAGTAGGATAATGTTAGTCACAGTAGTCTAGCAGGATATAGCACTTCACCTCGTAAGTGCCTATGCCCCCAAGCAGGCCTCAGTGACACAGCTAAAGCAGATTTTTGGAGTGACTCAAATGAAGTGGTACAGTCAGTAAGCAGTACAATTAGACAGGGCAAGGGAAATGAGTGCTTAATTATTGGGAGTCATTTTTATGCCCATGTGGGCATGGATGGTTTAGGAGGGATGGCATGGAGGATGGGGTATGGTACCATCAATCCTGAGGGGCAGAAGGTCCCTTGAGACAGCAAGAGCACATGGCCTTGCATTAGCCAATGCAAGAAGCACCTAATCATGTTCCAGTCCCCACAGGCGAGGTCCCAAATAGACTTCTTCGTGGTTAGGGAGCAGCACAGGGCAGATATCCAAGATTGCTGGGCAGTACCCAGTGAGGATTTTCAGAAGGAGAGTGGCCATATTGAAAAATATTTCCTTTGGTCTCAGGTTGACATCTAAGATAATGCCATTCAAAAAATAAAACTGTTTGCTGAACACATATTACTATGAAGTGCTTGAGGAAGGAGGGGGGTGATACAAAATGTGACGTCCTACTGTAGGTGTGGGATCATCCAAGTGGGACAAAATGTGACATAGGGGGATGGGGAGTAAAATTTTGGCAAAAATCCTGTGACGTCTTTTACAGATACCCCCTGGCATCAAAGTGTCTGGCTGGACACTTAATAATCGGCCAGACCCGACAATTTAACAAATACCTCAAAGTGTCCCAGCCATTTTCCATTTTACCTGGTTAGGCTTTTTTGATATAAACTGCACCTTGATTCATGTTGCATAGAAGAAACAAATTCAGACATCTGCATTCCAGACCTAGATGGTGGACACCTTCAGGTAGACCCCAAACACTTTGATGTGTGACACTGACATCCCCATAGACAACCAGTCAAAAGCTGCTCCATCATTTTCCATCACAATTCGTTTCTGTGTGCCCAAACACGACGGTCAAACACAAACCGTCTCCTTACTAACCCCTCCACTCAACGACTCAAATAGAGAAGTGAGGGAGAGGACTAGAAGGTGCGCATAGGGTGGGCGGAATTTGGTCTCGGAATGGCACCATAGAGCAACCCACCCGAGCACATGGCTCTTAACATGGTCTTTGCAGGAGTCTCTGCATGCAGTTGGGCCAACACAGTGCATCGCCACCTTCAAAACATGGGATGGCTCACACACGAACTGCACTGTTACTGTGGCTTCTGAACGCCCTTAATGCTCCGACCAGTCACAGCGTTCTACTGAAAGAGAGGCAAACAGAAACTGCACCCCTCGATCCAATGGCCAGAGACTCCTCTAACGAGCAGGGCGTCCCAAGTCTGAGCTTGTTTAATGGACCCATGGACCTGACCCTGCCACAGGAGGGATAAGGGTGTGATAATGATGATGAGGATGATGTTGCACTGTAATGAACACCAGCTGTCTTTATCATGAGCACAACAGATCATAGTAATCACCATCACACCCTTATCCCCACATGTGGCATGGTCAGGTCTGTTGGTTCTAGCCCTCCACCCCATCTATCTCCCACCATGTCCCCATCCACCCCACACACTGCCATATCCTTACAGACCACATGCTCCCACGTCTGCTTTGGCCTCCCCCTGCCCCAGTGCATCTGATCACCTGCATTCCTGAGATGAACCTAACAAGTTCCTCCTTTTCTCTTCTCATTACATGTCCATACCACCTCAACCTCTTTTCCTTCATCTTTTTGGCAATGTTCACCACTCCCAGGCTATAATAACTCATTCCTGATTCTCAAGGCTCTTGACACCCCACTAATGTTCCAAAGCATTCACATCTCAGTTACTTGCATTCCATTGACGTAGCTCTTCCTCACTGCCAAACACTGATCCATATAGCACAGCATCATGAACACAACAGATCACAAAACTAAATTAGAAAACTCATAACAGGATAGACATACTGGTCACTGTGTAAAGCATGAAGTTGGTGTTCAATGCTCTACAATATCTGTATACAGTGTCCAAAAATGCAGTGCAAAATTATAAAAGGGTAAAAGTCGTATAAAGTCGTGCATAGTATGATAAGCTAGGGTCCTACCATGGTGACTAAGTAACTCCATCAGTGGTTCTAAATTAGATACTGGACTGAGGTGGTTGGGCTTCTTTCAGACGATAAGGATGCCCCAAGTGCGCCTTCCTTCAGATGAGAAGTAAATCCAAGGTCCCGTGCGGTGTGTGATGGCCTTTCCACATAAAAGAATCCTCTACTACACAAAGGGTAGATGAGGCAAAATTCCCAGGTGTAGGATCTTCCCCTGAAGTCGGTGGAATTCTCCAACGAACAGTATAGAAAATAACAACCCTTGTGTAAATTCTGATTGGGGGCACTCCAGTCAGGCATCTGGAACATGCAGGGATATTGGCTGGGTTGTTTGTGGGGGATGCTCGTTTCATACGTCAAATTGTCTGGTACCTTAGTGTCCAGCGGGACACTTTAAGGCAGAGTGCCCACAATCTAGGTCCGAATGCAGATGCCCGAATTTTCTGCAGAGAACATATGTAACGTCAATCAATGCGCAATTTCTATCAAAATAACCTAACTGGGTAATGGAAAATGGTCGAGACACTTTGAGGTATGACACCAGCCTACCCCACTGTACTAACACCACATTATGCAACCAAAACAGATTTTCGGTTATATATTGCATGGTGCTGTCCCATTGCATAACTCTTAAAACAAGTGTTACGTGCCTGTCGTACTTTGGTCATTAGCCCTTATCTCGACTGTGGCAGGGTCGGGTCTACAAGTTCTAACCCCCACCAGGCTCCCCTCCACCCGTCCCCATGACCTGTTGTACCATCTGCTACCACGTCCGTTTTGGTCTTGCCCTACTCCTGGCGCCAGCAATCTACTGCATTCCCATAATGGAGAGAATAACTTTCTCCTCATCGCATGTCTATACCACCTCAACCTACTTTCTCTGATCTTTCCTGCGATGTTTCCCACCCCAAAGCTACCATTAATGTCTCGGATGCTTTTGGCTCACGACACCTCACTTATGTAGTGCAACATTCATATCTCAGCCACTTGCATCCTCCTTTCATGACTGCCCAACACTCTGCGTCATACAGTTGAGCTAACGACAGTTCTGAAAACTTTGCTTT
The DNA here is from genome assembly GCA_013389805.1 of Trigoniulus corallinus. NCBI lineage: Eukaryota > Metazoa > Arthropoda > Diplopoda > Spirobolida > Trigoniulidae > Trigoniulus > Trigoniulus corallinus. The sequence goes on along the minus strand of JAAFCE010001963.1, from coordinate 24,225,016 downwards.
CAATTTATCAGGACCCGATGGTCACACAGGACTTCACTTGCCTGTGTCCACTTTAGCCATTTGTATGGGGAAATACTATAGAGGCTAAATTTATTTTCACAGATCACTAAACGAACTTTTAATTCCGGGACGCAAATCCATGAGGGATGGAGAGCTGAAAATCCGGGACGAATGGTCACCCTAGCCCAGTGGTGGCGAACCTGTGTGTGTTTTGTTTGGTTTGTTGGTGTTTAAGGTCCCGTCAACTACTTAGTCAACTGCAACTGCATAGTTCTAGCGCATAGTCTCCACAGACACTACACCAATGCGACGATTATTGGGTATTAGCAGTACCCAGCTTTCCCGAGCGACCACCCATTTCAGTTGTTGTTGTTGTTGTTTAAGGTCCCGTCAACTACAAGGTTATTAGAGACCCGTCCACTGCATAGTTCTAATGCATATGCTGCACAGACACTACACAAATGCGACGATTATTGGGTATTAGCAGTACCCAGCTTTCCTGAGCGACCACCCATGTCAGTACTAACTGGGCTTGCGTTGCTTAACTTCAGTGATCAGACGAGAACTGGTGTGTCCAACGCAACTCGCCGCTCCCAGCAAGAGGGTGAGTTTCGTTGTGGGGGAGAGAGGATCCCAGTGATGCAGGAATTTCGCTATCTAGGATCAGCTTTCCAGAGTAATGGGGAGATTGATTCTGACGTGACCCATAGAATTAATGCAGGATGGCTGACGTGGAAACAGGCAAGTGGGATCCTTGTTACCACAAGGTCCCAGCAAAGTTGAAGGGCAAAGTTTACAGAACTGTCGTTAGGCCCGCTATGCTGTATGGTTCACAGTGTTGGGCAGTTAGGAAGAACCGTAAAAGGGAAATGCAATTGGCTGAGATGCGAATGCTGCGCTAAATGTGTGGCGCGTCACGATTCGACAGAATCCGAAACAATTACGTTAGAGGTAGCTTGGGGGTGGGAGACATTGCAGAGAAGATGAGAGAAAATCGTTTGAGGTGGTGTGGGCATGTAATGAGGATGGGAGAAGAGGAACCTATTAAGTCCATTGTGGGACTGCAGGTAATTGGGGGCAGCAGGGGTAAAGGACGCCCAAAACGGACGTGGGAACAGGTGGTGCATAGGGACATGGAGTTGTGTCGGGTGGGTGGGGGCTTGGTGGGGGATAGGCGGGAGTGGAGGATTAGAACCCGCAGACCCGACCCTGCCTCAGGCGGGAGAATGGTGAGATGATGATGATGATGACTGCTGGTGATTTACTGACACCACTGGGCGAGTTACCAGTTATTGAAGCTAATCCTACACTTGATATCCCCTAGTTACAGTAGTTCAATTTTAATAGGTGTTATTCTCTAATTCACTTAGTAATTTATTTGGCAATTCACAACATACGAATGAAATATTAATAGCAATCACTAGTTTACTCAAAAATAATAATACTGTGCATATTTGTGTATTTTACTTTCAATGCGACTATACAAAATTTACGGGGCAAAGAAGGTGATGAGAGACAAATATGTTATACAAGCAATACCAAAAAAAATATCATGGAATAATTACCTCATTACCACTCTCTTGTCCTTTACATCAACATCACTTAATCCAAGTTTATTAAGAGCCATTTTTCTTGCTGCTGAACTGGAGACAGGAATCTTCTGACAATCGTTTAGTTGTAAGTGAGAAATACAAGTGGAAATGGCGACCTTCCACAAGGTTACTGAGGTCAAATTTACAGTAAACGGCGATAAGATGTCGTCTGTTTATGACGTTGGATGATTTTCCAAATGAGCATGCGTACTTCGATACTTCCTTTCTGTTCTGCTACACTGTTTTGTGTCAAAGTCGTTTGTGAATGTCTTTATCAATCATAGTTCGTAATCTTTCTGCTAAAGTCACAATATGCTGCAAACAGATGAGGACTACCAACAAATTTTTCTGAAGGTGCGTGAATTTTAAGTTATCTAACAATGCATGTTCTTATCCTTATAGTGTTTCTAGTCACATCTAAATGGCAGAAAGGTGTACAATCAGCACCTCCTATATAGTGGCTGAGTTTCTGAAATACACCAGTTAAAGTAACTCTAGAGCAGGGGTTCCCAACCGTCTTCTTATATCGTAAGGTGACCAACCGCCCTCCTTTTGTAGGTTCTGTCCTCCGTTGAAAAGTGTCTTCCTAAATGCCCTCCTTTTGTAGGTTCTGTCCTCTTAAATGACCTCCGTTTTCATATTTTAAAACTAATAGACAGTTAGGGTAAACGACGTAAACGTAAAACTGACCATACTTAAAAATTTTTACGTTTACGTTTTCGTAGCTATAGTTAGGGCGTGTCAATTTTATATCGTGCTGCCAGACTGGTGCGCAACACTGTGGCACTTGCAGAATACTGTAATTACTGTACTCCAACAACCACGTTTGCTCTGCATGACACCTGTACTTCATGGTGCAGCATTATATAAGGGGCAGCCTATGTTTTCACGGCAGGTTCTAAACAGTTGCATCATTGATAGATTTCCGTTTGAGGACAAGCTGAAATTCCTAAATATTTCAAAATTCATTTTACCATCTAATAAAAAAAAATTATTTTAACCCTGCAATGCTACTGTTCGAAAATGACCCATTAATGCTACACAGGGGTACAGGCGTACCCCAATTTGAAACCCATTTCTGCATACTTAACAATAAATTTATTGCATTTTCAGTGCAATATTATGAAAGAATAATTCAATAAGTGCTCAGAACCATAGAAAAAAATATCATTAAAAGCAATCTAAACGATTTTAGTCTGCAATTTAAGGAAAATGGATATTTTGCCCTTTATGCGCTGCAGATGGCTTTTCCTGCAAGGCGTGCAAGCTTTCAAAGCAATTCCTATGGCCATCTCAAAGTGACACAATCGCTACACAGGGGTACAGGAGTGCCCAACCCATCATTATTTGAAAAATAAAAAGCAATTAACCACCCATCTGTGACTTATCAGAAAGTTCAACCTATCCCGTGAATATACAGTGAATCCCATTGTGCTAGGGTCACCCACAGAGAAGAGAGGAAAAAGAAAAACCGTAGGGTACACCAGTACCCCTGTGTAGCGTTAGAGGGTTAATTAAAAAAACCACTAGTGCCCTACAAATCGACGTGTTTTAGACTATATCTTTACCGACTCCATTTGATTTTTAAAATTCGGACATACACTACCCTATCAAAAGTCATGGGACAACCCTTTGCAGTAGCACAGGTGGCATTCCTCCCAGCACTATATAACAGAGAGTATGCTTTTGTGAGATGAATGCTGAAAGAATGTCACAAAGAAAAGTCTTCCAGAGAGGTACAATTGTGGGGTGCCATCTTGCAAGCAAAACTGTTATGCTGGGTCCACACCGACCGTGCCGCACATCGCCGTGCGGCACTGCACAGAGCATCCGGTTTTGACAGCGAACCACACAACATTGTGCGAAGCTGCGCACTGGCAAACTCGATCTGCTTGATGTGGGTACATCAAACGAATTTGCTCTTTCGTGCGCATGCTGTTTTGATGGTGCGGCTGGCATTTCGAGCTGCAATTGTGATTTTATTATCATATCTCCTTTCAATGATCATTATTATTATGATAAAATCATTAATAATAAAATGAATATGTAATAAAAAAATATGAGTTACTGATTAAAAGATTTTAAAATAACCAAAAGACACATGTATGCACTCAACGTGGAACAGACCGCTCAACTGCAAACACATTGCTCTGTTATGCGCTGTTTTGCTCCATTTTGAACAGAGCAGTGTTGCAGGGCACAGCGCGGCACAGTGTGGTGCAGTCGGTGTGGACCCAGCATTAGGGAGACGTCAATCCTCCTGAACATGCCAAAATCAACTGTTCACAACGTCATCCGGGCCTGGGAAGAGAAAGGCACCACACGTTTTCCACCTAGGACTGGAAGACCCAAGATCATGTCAGCTAGAGACAAAAAAGCTCTTCATAAAATGGTCACTGCAAACCATCACACATCACTTGATGAACTGACGAGATCATTCATAGAGTAGACAGGAACTATGAGCACCCTGACTTCACAGAGAACTGCATGCAATGGGTTTTTATGGCAGAGCAGCAGCCCACAAGCCTCACATCAGCACCAGCAATGCAGCGATGAGATTGCAATGGTGCAAAGAGCGACGACATTAGACTCTGGATCAATGGCGAATGGTTGAATGGAGTGACGAGTCCCACTACACCATCTGGCAATCGGATGGACGTGTTTGGGTATGGTGAACGCCCAGTGAACGTTACCTGCCAAGCTGTGTTGTGCCCATGGTGAAGTTCAGCAGAGGGTCAGTGAAAGTGTGGGGGTGCTTCTCATGGTATGGGTTGAGTGCAGTCGTTTCTGTGGATGGACATCTAAGTGCAGAGTGTTACCTGTACATTCTGGACAATGCAGCACTCCCATCTCTCTGGCAGAATTTTGGCAATGGCACGTTTCTGTTTCAGCATGATAATGCACCTTGCCATAAAGCATGGGCTTTACGCATATGGTTTAATGAAATGGGGGTTCGAGAACTTGACTGGCCTGCACAGAGTAGAGATCTGAACCCCATCGAACATCTGTGGGATGGTGTTGGAACATCGATTGCACACTTATGCAGAACGCCCAACATCTATGAATGAACTGTCTGAGACACTTATAGCAGAATGGCATAAATTATGTCACAACATAACAAAACCTTGTGGACAGTATTCCCCAGAGAGTAGATGCTGTGATAGCAGCAAAAGGTGGACCAACAAAATACTAAAATATGTATATTTGTGAGTGATTCTATTATAGTGGTGGTGTCCCATGAATTTTGATAGGGTAGTTTAAGGTAGCGACACACGCACATGCACCAAATCTTATGTTGGTCGTTTTTAGCATCGATGCTGCCACCATTTTTTATGTACAGTTTAGCAGATGAACATCACTTAAAAGACTTTGACTACATAAATTTTACGTTTACGTCGTTTGCCCTAACTATCTATTCTGTTAACTAATTCCTGTATTCAGAGATGCCATATTGAACTGTGTTGTGTCATCTGACAGTACAGTTAAGAAAGACTGCTTTCAAGGTGATTGCCACAAATGGCGTGGCGAACTACAAGGTAAATTTCGAATGTGGTGTTCACATGTTCATTGAACACACTCGCCTTGCCATTCGCCTCGTCTTACTCGTGAATGTGTAATTTGATTGCATTATCAAAGGTAAAGCAGCGTTGCTCACACGTTCATCGAACACACTTCATCTTACTGACAAACGTGTAAATGCAGCACATAACACATGTGCTGAGCATAGGAGAGCTTCACGTGTCTCGCACCACTTGATACTTTTGCTGCAGCACTTACTGTCAAATGCAATATGAAGTATAGTTCTTGCTCCTAAATTTCCAATATTGTCATTCAATGGAAAATACTCATTTAATTAAATAATTAAAAAAGATTTAAGCATAATTAGTGCATTTTTGTTTCAATTAGTACAATGTTACATTTATTTATGTTGTACTTTTTTATTAATTTTTTTTTGTCCTCCTTTTCATTATAAAAAATGTTCACCTTATATATCGACCCCATTTAAAAGTATGGGCTGAGTTCATAGACCCCTCCCTTACATTTTTCTCTCTAATTTGCACTTTATATGCATTATATAACATCCAACCTCGATGGTGCAGTGGGTAGTGTGCTCGGTAACTGCCAGTCGTTCTCGGTTCGATACTGGACCAAGGTGGGTTGGCTTCTTTTCGGGCACTTCATAGAACGGTCCTCCTTCTGTCATCAATGTGGAGTATTTTTTTACCCCTCTAATAGGTCCACCCCAGACACCGGTCCAAGGTCCACTGTCCACAATGTGACCAAACCCTTTTAAAGGGCCCAAATGTCACCTAAAATTGTAGGGTATGAAAGGGGATCATTTCACATTGTTATGTGAGTTTGCTATACAGTGAAACCTCTATTGGTGAACCTCTGTATATGGTTCACCCCCACAATGGTCCACTTTTTTATCATCCTCATCATCTCACTCTTATCCTGCCTGTGGGTTCTTACCCACCTTCTTGCACTCCTTCATGTCCCTTTGCACTACCTACTCCCACGTTCATTTTGGTCTTCCCCCTACCCTTTGTGCCCCCAGTCACCCACAGTTCCATTATGGACCAAAAAAGTTCCTCTTTCCCCTCCTCATCACATGCCCATACCACCTCAGCTGATTCTCTCATCTCTGCAATATTTCCCACCCCCAAGCTACAGCTAGTGTAATCATTTCGAACTCTGTCAGCACGTGACACCCCACTCATGTAGCACAGCATGGGCACCTCAGCTGCGTGCATTCTTGTTTCTTGGTTCTTCCTAGCTTCCCAACACTGAGCCACACAACATAGTGGGCCTAACTACCATTCTGTGTAAACTTTGCCTTTCAACTTCATTAGGACTCATCAGTTGCACAGGACTCCACATTGCTCTGGAAATAACCCTTGCACCACCAAATAACAAAACTCTTGCACCACTGGTATCACCTCATCCCCACAGTGAATCTCACTCCCATGCTCCTGGTCATGGTATTCTTTCTTCTTCATGTTCACCTTTAGGCCCCCTCTTCTCATATCAATTTTAATGTCTTGTAGGCCCTTTTGTGCATCTTCTTTGGACTCTTCAAGCCTTTCCACATCTTCAGCAAATACCAGGCACCAGGTTCATTCCCCTGTTTCCGTCAGCAGCTCATCCATTATTAGTGTGAATAGGCATGTGCTAAGTGCTGACCCTTGATGCACACTAACCTGCATGTTAAGCATTCAGTAATTCCCCATGCTGTCCTCACACTTGTGATGGAACCATCATACTGCACATATCCTGCACTATCCTAATATGGCCTTTGTCAACCCCTTTCTATCTTAAAACGCTTCATACTACCTATCTAGGGACACTATCATATGCAAAGGTACACTGTATAAAGAATAGAAAATTCACTGGTATTTTGGTTAATCCCTCTAATCGGTCCACCCCTATTATGGGTCCACTTTTGTCAATCGCCATGGGTGGACCGATTAGAGAAGTTTCACTGTATAAATGCGTGATGCTCTGTATCATTGTGCCAGTTTGTCATTCAGTTGTCCTATGTACGTTGTGTCTCTAGACATTTTACATTTTAGGTCACTATTGACATTAATGGAATGCCCACAAAACATATAATTGTTCAGAGTGTTCACAATTTGCTTTGTGCAGTCTGTAACCAGGAGAAAAGTGATTTTTATGTGGGTCTCAGGCCATGTTGGAATCGCTGGCAATGAGAGGGCAGATGCGCATGCTCGTCAAATGCCCCCCCCCCAAGCCTGAAGAAGTTACATCTGCTGTCCCCTTCTGATGCTCTCCAGATGGTTCGGCAGGCCGTTCATGGCTTGTGGTCGTCCCAGTGGTATGTGGAGACCACTAACACACTCCACACGATTAAGGACGCCCTTGAACAATGTTTGTGTCGTCCGTTGCAAAAAGGTGGAGATTGTTCTTCCTAGGTTGCTGATTGGTTACTCCTTCCTCACCCACCCTCACCTACTGTAGGGTGAGGAGGAACCATGGTGTGACTATAATTAACTGTTGTTAACTGACTGGCCTTTTGGCTTTTGTTTGACTGTGGATTTCATCAATCCTGACTGACTGGCCTTTTGGCTTTTGTTTGTCGATTTCACCAATCCTTATTGACTGGCCTTTTGCCTTTTATTTGATTATTAATATTCATCAGTTTTTTGACTATTATTGGTCTTTTGACCTACAAGTGTAACAATGGTGGGATAGCACTGTAAACCCCCTACCATGGAATGACTGTCTTTCTGGACCCTAATAACCATAGTACTTGTAGGCCCAAAAGTAACAACACTGTCCACATTGGTGAACACAAGCACAAACATAGGGTCCAAATCATTCCAAATGTCAGACCACATGCTGTACATGAGCATTTTATGTCTATACAGCTTGTACAGTGTTTCTGACGTTAATAATGCTTTTGGGCCCAATGCTCATGCTCATGTTTGCCATTGTGGATGGGTTTTTACATTTTGCATCACCTTTTTGTTAAACAAAGCTCTTTACAACTTTCCCCTATTTCTAGAATTTCCTCAATAACAAGACAAACTTTTTTTTTCAAAAAAAAAATATATATATATATATATATATATATATATATATATATAATTCATTATCATATCTCACACTCTTCCTCTCTTATCTTGTCTGCAGCTGGGTCGGGTATGCTGGTTTTAGCCGTTTACTCCCACCAGGTCCCCATCCACCCCATACACTACCACATTCTTATGGATAAACTGCTTTTCTTAAATGGAATGTCCATACCATCTCAACCTATTCTCACTCATTTTTGGTGACATCCACTACTCCCAGACTACCTTTAATATACTCATTCCTAATTCTATCAACTCTTGAAATGCCAGTCATGTACCACAGCATTTGCATCGCAGCTACTTTCATTTTATTGACATTGCTCTTTCTCACTACATGGTGTTGGTGTGCTTGTGGTGTGTCTTGTGCTCCACAAATTATTTGCTGGCAAAACCGGATTAGAAAAAAATTTATTGACGAGGTGTTACTGTGTAGAGGCGTTAACCCTTCAAGGTCCAGGTTAAGGTAGGGTTGCGGGTGTTGGTGGGCTTTTTCAACTTGGGAAGTTGTTGCAGGGTTTGGCTGTCTAAGCCTAACCTGGCATCCCATCCTGCTTTGCTGCAGTGCATGTATCGTCTGCAGTGACAGACGCCGTGTTGCAGTGAAGCTGTTGTGGCAACCGCCCACAGCAGATTTTTAGTACTTTTTAATGTATTAATGCATTGGTAATTATTCCTAAAAAGTATTAGGGTATAGTAGTATGTAAATATTCATTAGTTAGCATTATTTGTACGTTGTTATTCATATAGTGATTTCAAGGTTTGCACTTATTTGATTCAAACTTCTGAGGTCATTATACCAATGGCACAGAGATTAAAACATCAGTGCCAGTTGTTGTCAGGGGTATGCGGGCAGGCCAGGGACCACCGTCATCCATGGCCTTCAATGTCACAGTGGTTGGGACCTTGGACCCTGTGGCAGATAGCATGCCAAGTGTCCTCTGTGGGGTAGGCCAGCATCCCCATGACAAGCAGCACCAACATTGCCATGGGTTGCAGACGCCTGGTTGGCGTGGTCCCAACCAAGGAGTATGCAAAAGGCAAAAAAATATGCTGTGGTTCATGAGTGGTGTGTCGAGAGCTGATAGAATTAGGAATGTGTATATTAGAGGTAGCCTGGGGGTGGTGGACATTGTAGATAAAATAAGGGAGAATAGGCTGAGGTGATATGGTCCTGTCAGGAGAAGAGGTGGAGGAGGAGCTCATTAGGTCCTTACCAGGAATGCAGGTGGTCAGTAGCACCCAGGGCAGGGGAAGACAAAAGCAAACGTGGGAACAGGTTGTCCATAGGGACATGGCAGTGTGAGGGTTTATGAGGACCTGGTGGGAGACAGACAGGAGTGGAGTGTAAGAACCTGCAGATGCGACCCTGCCATAGGTGGGATAAGGGTGTGAAGATGGTGATGATGCTCTTTCTCACTATGGAACACTGATCCTTACATCATAGCTGGCCTAATCACTGCCCTGGAAAACTTCTTTCTAACTCTAGAAGGATAGAGCGTGTCATTTTGACGCGTTTGTGACTTTTCCTAGATATATGCAGTGCATGCATATGTAAAATTTCAACAAAAAAAAAGGATTAAAAGAAAAAAAGTTATGAGTCAGTTCACCTAATAGGACGAAACCTTGTCGAAATGACCCCCATAAGGAAATGGCTAAAATGATACCGTGATTCCAGTTAATGATCATAATCAGAGATGGTCCATCAATGGGTTCTACAACATCCTAGATTTTGGGGCAATAAATGCTAGGCTAGGCTCATTTACAGACAGTGTACATCGTCAAAAATTTCATGCAGTAATTATATATATTTATTCTGTACAGTAAACCATCTTTATGGAGAAATCCCTCATATCGGTACAGATTCTTCAGGAACCGATATTTAGCCAATACACTTAATGTTATTACTACCCCTGTAAACGGTACACCCCGTTATTGGTTCACCTAATGCATGTCCCCATTTTCAGAAAACCACCACTGTAATGGACACACCACTCCATTGGTACACCTACTACATGTCATCTTTTTCTTAAAACCGCCTCTGTAATGAGTACATCCCTCCTCAGTGATTCAGTGGGTAGCATGCTTGGTAAGTAGTTCTAGGGTGGATACTGGACCAATGTGGGTTGGTTCCCTGAGTGCACCATCCTTTGGTCATCATTACTACCCCTGTAAATGGTAAACCTCTGTAATGGGTACACCCCTGTATTGGTTCACCTAATACATGTTACGATTTTCAGAATACCAACTCTGTAATGGATAATCCCCTCCATTGGTACACCTTATACATGTCATCGTTTTCATAAAACCCCCTCTGTAATGAGTACATCCCATCCCTGTGATACTGTAGGTAGCATGCTTGGTAACTGCAGCAGTGGTTCAAGGTTCGATCTGAACCAAGGTGGGTTGATTCCCTGAGCACACCTTCATTTGGATGAGAAGTAAAACCATAATCCCACATGGTGTTCAATAGTATTTGCAAATAAACCAATTTCCCAGTGTGAGGCAAAATTTCCACTGTAAAGCTTGCCCTGCTGGGTTGGTGGAATACCCCCAAAGAACAGCAGACTGACAATAAATACACATAGGGGTTTGCAGTTTATTAAAGTTAAGAATTTTGTAAAATAGTTTGATGTTATACAACGCATTTTTTCAGTTTACAAAACACAATATAAAATAATATATGTATTGTATCCAATGGCAGATCCAGGATTTTTGTCAACTTCATGTTGATGTCATGTTCATGTCAACCCATCGACTTCAATGGTCATTTGGGCCCAGAAAGATGATCATCATGGTGAGGGTGTAAATGGCCATCCCACCATGATGGCAATAAATAAAAGCAAAAACCCACTAAAAGCAATAATAATATAAAGGAAATAGCCAACTAAATATTGAAATTAAGTACAGGCAAAAGCCAAAACACACATGAAAACGTTGTCATGCCAATGTTTGCATGACAACAGTATTGTTACAGTCATTTCAAACTGGATTGGTACACTACCAACAGATAGTCACTCGTTTTTCTGCAAAGCAAAAGCAAAGAATTGCAGTCTCACAGCCAAAGTTGATTGCAATGTGCAACCAAAGTATGGGTGGGGTTGACCTATCGGATCAAAGGTTCTTATTGCCCTTCTCTTCATTCCCAAAAATGGTGATGAAACCTCTTTGCAAATGGTTTAAATATGGTTGAGGTAGCAGCCTGGAGGCTGCACTGTCATGCTGTTGACCCAAAGGATGCAAAATCACATTTAGATTTCTGTTGTGATATAGCAGTTGTAGCAATGAAAGTTGGGCTGAATACCTTCAGACCAAGGAAATGTGGGCCAACAGTGGGAATCAGTATGGATATCAGGGAAACAACAGCTGGCCATTTTTTGTCACAAACAAGCCAAGGTTGTTATTTGTTTGTGTTTTAGGGCCAATCAACTACAATGGTAATTAGGGCCCAGAAAGACAATCGTCATGGTAGGGGAGTAAATTGCTATCCCACCACGAAGCCAATAAATACGGGCAAAGCCCCAATAAAAGTAATAATAATATAAAGGCAATAGCAAAATAAATATTGAAAATGAGTACAGACAAAAGCCAATACAGACATAAAAGTAACAGCAGCAAAAGCCAAAACTGACATAACAGTAAAAGTTGCAAAGGGTAAGCTCAGGCTCAGGGTGCAGCCCTCGCTTACGACAGAAGTGCATGACTTGTATTTTCAGGGGAACCTGTAGCCACGAGAGGTGGTAAACTCGTTGGCACTGTTTAGTGCCAGTTGCAGCTGACACTCAATGCTGTGCATCATGGCAGCCCGGTACCTGATGGAGAAGCCGTCCACGAATAGGGACGACTGCACCCGGGGGAGGGGGGGGTGAATAGAGGACGGTAAGCCAATCATTGCAACAGCAAAGAGCATCATTCTCAAGATGCTCCCCTGTGGGACACCATTCTCCTGCAGGAAGGCCGAAGAAGGTCTGGTTAGACAAAATGCTATGGAGGAAGAGGGGCAAATTACCCCTGAGCCCCCACTGGTGCAAGGTCTCCAGTATACCATGGTGCCATGTGGTATCATAAGCCTTCTCCACATCAAAGGTGACATCCACCAAGTGCCATCTGTGGAGAATCTGTACTGCAGTCTCCAGTGAGATCAAATAATCCACAAGAGACCTGCCAGCACAGAAGCCACATTGAGCATCGGCAAGAAGGTTGCATGCAGCAATTGACCATGCGTTCCATAGTTCTGCAAAGACAGCTCTTCAATGAAATTGGTCTGCAATTTGTTGGAAGGCTACTATCCTTCCGAGGTTTTTGCAGTGGGATTACAGTAGCCTCTCGTCAGCCTGCAGGGACTTCAGTCTGCCACCAAAGGCAGCATGCCTCAAGGAGGTAACTAATGCCCTTCTATGGTAGATGTCATAGCATTTGATAGTGGATGCTATCTGGACCAGGGGTCGTCACTCTTGTCCTTGCTAGAGCTGCCTGCAGCTTCCAAGCGGTAAATGGGCTGTTATACCCCTCAGCGACACCACCAGTGAAGTTCATTGGATTTCATTCTGCAGCCCATTTCTGTTGAAGAAATGGTGCCGTGTAGTGCTGAGAACTGGAGACGGCTGCAAACGTCCTCGCCAGTTCCTCTGCCGCCTCACATCACAGAATAAGACGTCTCCTTTGTACAAGGAGACTGGAACCACATGGCGGTAAATATCTCCCTTGGATCTTCCTCGGCTTTTCCCATACTTTCTTGGAGGGCGTGTCATGGGTAAGTGAGGAGACGTACTGACTCCGAGGAGCGTTTGGACTCTGTGATTACCTGCCGTGCATATGCCTGCGAGCCCGAATCACACTCTGACAGTCCTCCGTCCACCATGGCACCCGTGCCCGTGGTGGGTTGCACGACCTCTGAGGGATGGATGCCAATGCCGCCCCAACCACTAGCTCTTTGAAGTGACTCACTAGATCGTTGATCCCATCAAAATCACACAGTGGACAAAAGTGGATATGGTGGGTGAACTCCTCCCAGTCCGCCTGGCACAGACACCACTGTGGTGGGTTTTGGGGCAATGCTTCATCTCCACTGCTAATCTTAATGGGGAAGTGGTCATTTCCACAAGGGTCTGAGAGACCCCTCCCACTATAAACCTGGTGCCAACCCAGCAGAGCGGATGGATAGGTCTGTACACGGAAGACCACCAGTGGCAGTCATCAGCTGTGGGGACACCTGTGAGGCCATTGTGTGACACCATTGTTCCACAAGGAGCCCTCAAGGGTTGCGACTGTCTGACCCCCATTGAGGAGTATGGACATTAACATCACTAATTATCAGGAAAGGTCTTAGAAGCTGGGCTGTTAGGGAGTTGAGGTCTGCCCATGGGATATCAATCCCAGAAGGCATGTAAAGGGAATGCAGAATGGTGGGTACATCCAGTTTCAGTGAGACCACCACTGCCTACAGAGGCGTCTGCAAAGCTACTGGCACGTGCATTCAGCCATGTCGGATAAGGATAGCCACCCCTCCCACAGGGTGGCTTACTTTGCTGCCACGTGTCTGCATATCTAGTGTACCCCTTAACGAAATGGGGGTATCACTGCGACCTAGGATCGACTGGAGGGAGATGCAGATGGGGTTCTGCCTTGAGATCAGTGGTGTGATCTCGTCCCTGTTGTGGGAAAACCCTCAACAGTTCCATCATAGGAAATTTACCATCATGTGGGCTTAGGTGGCTTGTTTCTATTCCTCGTTTTTCTCCGTCCCACTGCAGAAAAGGGAGGGGTGCATTCAATTGGGTCTTCCTCCACCATCTTGAAGGAATCCCCTTCATGCCCCAGTTGGGGTATGCAATGCTTTCTGCCATTGGCCAGAGAGCCTGGGTGGACGAACCAAGGACACACGCCCCACTGCAGGAGTGGGAGGTGTCCCTAGTTTCCTTCCATCTGTCTCACCCACCACCCCTTCCGTGAAGGAGGCTGGCTGGGCTGATACAGGGAGCGAGGCCTTCAAGGGAGATGCCTCTCTATGATGAGAGGCATCTCGGCCCTCCAAAGAGGCTGGCACCGTTATTATTGGGGGGCTCATGCATGGGCCAGAGGCGGTGGTGGAGCTAGAAGAAGCCATGGAAATGGGGTCAGGGTCTGTCTGGCAGCCGATGCTACATCAAACCGGCGCCCTGTTGACCCTGCAGGCCCGAGTGGGCATCAAACGAATGACAGCAGGGAGCTGAGGTAGTGTGTCCATCTGGGTGCAGACAGACGACACAGCAGCTGCGTTTGCAGCACCTGCATGGGACACCCCATGACTGGGGGTCCCTGGCAAGGCTAGTAGCTGCCATGCATCGTTAGCCAAATTCCTGCAGCCAAGTGGGACAATCCTGAGAAGAGGCCTTACAGTGGTTGCCCTTACAGTTTATACAGAAAGCTGCAGTCTTACAAGACTCAGGGGAGTGGTCTCCCTGCCCACAAGTGCCACACATGGCCTTGGCAGAACAAGAGTTCAGGCCATGGCCATATTGCTGGCACTTGAAACACTGAAGCGGGCTCGGTATGTATGGACGGTTAGGCAAGCAGAGGTAGCCAGCTGTGATGTACTCTGGAGCCTCGGGCCTACCAAAGGTCAGCACTAAGGTGTCAGAAGGGCGGGATTCCCAATCCCTTCGAACCAAGGTGCAGCAGACAGCCACCATACCCTATTCCCTAAGCTCCTCCACTATTTGCTCCTCTGATTCCCCGAGTATGTTGGGGCACCGCACCCCACCTCTACTGGTGTTTAGAATGCGATGGGGTTCGACCACAACGAGGATGTCATGGAGCTTCTGCATTTTCAGTAATGCTTCGGGCTGGGGGGCTGAGGGACAGATGCCTCCATTGTGCAGTTTCTTGACCAAGGTCATATCACCAGTAATGCCCTTGATGGCTTTAGCGATGAGGAAAGGCGATTCCTTCTCCAAGGCTGCACCATCATCTCCAGAGGTGGAAAGAGACCGGTGAGGATAGGAAGAAGGTGTGGTTATTGTTTTGACTGTACCTAAGAAGTTAAGGCCCCCATACACGAACGCTCCATCTGTCCAAATGGCCTGGTGTCAATCCAAAATCACATCATGTGTGGGGAAACAGAAGTGGATGGTGTGGCATGATGAGCTTGGTTGGATTTTTGGTCAAGCCAAAATCCACCCAATCGCTCCATCACTCCATCATGCCAACTGACCGTTGGTGGCAAAAACGTGGTGGAAGTTTGCCCTGCCGCCAGGAGTGACAACTGGTAAATGGAGTGGCACCATGTCATTTGAAACAGTGGCACGATCATGTGTGTGAAAATCGTGGTCGAAATGGGGATTAGTATGCGACAAGCAGCTTTGGAGAGCAGACCATAATGGCTGGCAGGGAATTATTACTAATCTTGCAATGTTTATGGCACATTGTTTTTTTTAAATGAATGCTTATGAAAATTTTGATAACCCGCCTCAGTGACGTAGTGGGTGGCACGCTCGGTAACTGTGTCAGCAGTTCTACGTTCAATACTGCACCAAGGTGGGTTGGCTTCTTTCAGGCGAGAGAGGAACTGAGTGGTGCATGATGTCACTTGTACGTAAAAGTATGTTAGCATGTTATGCTCAGGGGTTGGGGAGTAAGCCAAGCAGCCATAACAGGCCGAACCCTAAGGAGGCTGCTCGTGGGTGAGGAGGAGGTAGGTGTAGGGGATGTAGGAGAGGGGAAATTAGAAGCACACAACGTTCACTACGAACCACCCATGTTGGTACTAAATTGGCTTGCACTGCTTAACTTCAGTGATCTGACGAGAACTGGTGTGTCCAACCCAACTCGACCACACCCCCTCTACTATGCGACGGGTAGATGAGGCAAAATTTCCAGGTGTAGGAGCTCGCCCCCTGGCGTTAATGGAATTCCCCAAAAAGACAAACAGTAGACTGATGATAAATAAGCGTAGGGCAGTGGTGGCGAACCTTTTTTTCTTGAAGACGGGTCACAATAACATGAAAAAGGAGCTAAACGTGGTCCACAGGTCAGTTGCGATCACTATTTAATTTTATGAATAAAAAATTATTATTAATAATGAATATATTAGTTTATTAAAGTAGCAAATAGAGAACATCATCATAATGTCCTTATTCTGCCTGTTACTGTGTCGGATCTATGGGTTCTAACCCCCCCCCCCTTCAGGTCCCCGTTCAACCCACACACTATCATATGATAAACTACATATGATTCACTTTCAGGTGGGTAACTTAAAATTGCACGTGGGTCACAGGTTCGCCACCACTGGCATAGGGGTTACAGACTGCTGTGGCTGCAGAAAAACAATGACCAAAATGCCGCCCTTGTGTCTATTAAGAGGGACAAGATGATTACCCAGCCACCATATTCTTCATCCATGCTGTTCTCACCAGAACATAAACTAAACTGAAAACAAAATGGCGTGAACAGCATGGAGCGATGGTGTATGTGCTGATTTTTGGACGTCATCCATTCGGACGCCATCCAAATGGTTTTCATCCAAATGGAGCGATCATGTATGGGGGCCCTTAGATCCTGAACATGCTTTCCATTGGTGGTGGAGCCCTGCACCTTAAGGCTACGAGGTCGTTGTTTCTTGTTAAGGGCAGGTGCCGATGCCATAGACGCCACAGGTGCGTTCCCTTATCCAGTTTGGTGACTGGGGGAATGCGGCGTCTTATTTGGAGCAGTGTTTGTCTCCATCAGCTCAATGGCAGCTAACCCACTCAGTTGGGTGGGACCGAGCCTGCCATCTTCTGGCTCAACACAAGTCAGTAAAGGAGAGGAAGGTAAAGGGGTGGGCTTATTTGATGAGGCCCCCAGCCTCTGTTTAGTTGTCATACTTTAAAAAATATGTTAAATCACTGCCTGCAGGTCTCACCCACCACGGAGCCCAACTCGGGGACGCCCATTTGGGCCGCCGACATTCCTCGGACAGGATACTGCAAGGGTGGTATATTCCCCTAGTACCGGACCATTGGCATTGGGGTTGACTGCCAATCCACTAGCAGCATCTCTAGGGGGCATAACCAAGACCGGGTATCCGCCTTGGCTGCCCGTTTTCCCTGGAAGCTGTGGCCAAAGTGATGTGTTGGGACTGTAGATCGCAACCTTAATCCTTGATGTCTGTCAGCCTCCTCACAAGTGTGGGGTGGCCCAGAGACATCACAGGACATGCACCTCCTCAATCATCAGGATCTGCCTTTCCCAATAGTGTGGGTCTCCACGCATGGCTAACACGTGGGTAGGCGTTTATTTATGGTCACCTCAGTGAGGAGCCTACAACGACCACGAACAAGTCGAACAGTCATCCAGTGAAGGACACCGGCAACCATGATGATGGTATCGTCCCATCCAGAATACAAGTCATGGGCAAAGTCACCACTTTCACCCCTTTCAGTCCTTTCACCCATACAAGTCACCCCTTTCAGTCACCTCTTACGAAATGCAGGTATGCAGTGTGCCTATTCTACCCGTGGCACACATGGATAATTGATGCTGTGGGTCGCATCATATATCTCCCCATTGCTTTGGAACATTAGTTGTAAGTACCTTTTCACCAGTTTCCCCTTTCTAGGGGAAACTGGTGAAAAGTCCTGTCGTTCCCAATTGAAACTTAAATACTGTCTTCTTGATGTTAATCTGGAGCTTTCCCTTTTCTATTGCTCCTCTAATATCGTTTAGGCCCTTTTCTACTTCTTCTCTGCATTCTCTAAGTTTTCGGATATTGTCAGCAAATCCCATGCACTGTTTTCTTAATGTTTATCTTTAGTCTTCCATTTTGTATTTAAGCTTTCCTCTGCTTAATCGCTGGAGTCACAAAATTTCCTCACATCATGTGAAAATAACTTCCACCAAGAAGCCCATTCTCCCACGTCCATCAGCAGTTCTCCCTTAACTCGAATGAAGATATTTGGGCTTCATGGTCAATCTTGGTGTATTCCAATCTTCACTGGGATTCCTCCAGTATTTCCCCAGGGGTCCTTAACCTTTTACCTGCCACTATATGATCCTACCCACGTTGACCATGCGTGGAGACCCATACCTCTGGGAAAAGCGGATCCTGGTGATTGAGGAGGCATATGCCCTGCGATTTCTCTGGGCCGTTGCGCACTTGTGACTTGGCTCACAGCCATCGAGGGCTTAGGTTGCAATCTATAGTCTCCAATACTTCACTTTGGCCACAGCTTCCAGGGAAAACGGGCGACCAAGATGGAAACCCGGTCTTGGTCAAGGGCCTGGAGCGCATGTATGTGCGCCCTTGGTCACCTGACTGGTTGTCAGGCGGCGGGGGGGCGCATATTTATATGCCCCGAGGGTTACTGTGGACCGGCAGTGGACCGGCAGTCAACCCCGATGCCTTTGGTCTGGTACTCGGGGATTATGCCACCCCTATGGTATACTGTTTGAGCAACTTTGGCGACCCGAATGAGCGTCCCCTTGTTGGGCTCCATGGTGGGTGAGGACTGTGGGCAGCGAATTGTAGACACCACCAAACTATGGCGGTAAATCAGAGGCTGGGGGCGTCATCAAATAACACCACGCCTTTGTCTTCTTCTTCTTTTCTAAATGTGACTTGTTCTTGTGTTGAGCCAGAAGACGATGGCCTCGGTTCCACCCAACTCAGTGGGCCGACTGACACAAAGCCTATGGAGACGAGTAGTGCTCCAAGCAAGAGACCACGTTCCCCTAGTAAGCCATTTGGATCCCAGAACGACTCTGTGCCTTCTACAACATCGGCACCTGCTCTTAACAAGAAGCGACGACCTGTCAGCCATAAGGTGCAGGGCTCCACTGCCGATGTGAAGCATGTTACTGCATCTGTGGAGGTCTTAGGTGCAGCTAAATCCCCTTCCACCCCTTCTTCCTATCTTATCCTGTTTCTTCCCATATCTGGAGAGAATGGTGCAGCTTTGGGGAAGACGTCGCCCTTCCGTATTGCCAAAGCCATCAAGGGCATTGCTGGTGACGTGACTTCGGTCAAGAAGCTTCGCAATGGCACCTTGTTGGTGGAGACATCTGCCCCTCACTACATTGAGGCATTGCTAAAAATGTGGAAACTAGTTAACATCCCCATTCTGGTCGAACCCCATCGTACCATAAATACCAGTAGAGGTGTGGTGCGGTGCCCCGACCTACGTGGGGAGTCAGAGGAGAACATAGTGGAGGAGATCAGGGACCAGGGTGTGGTGGCTGTCCACCACACCTCGGTCCGACAGGATGGAGAATCCCACCCCTCTGACACCTTGGTGCTGAGCTTCGGTAGGCCCAAGTTGCCAGAATACATCAAGGCTGGCTACCTCTGCCTGCCGGTACGTCCTTTATCCCAAACCATTTAACTGCTTCAAGTGCCAACGGTATGGTCATGGCCAGAACTCCTGTTCTGCCAGGGCCATGTGTAGCACTTCTGGGCAGGGAGACCATTCCACTCTGCACCCAGACGGACATACTACCACAACTCCCTCCACTCATCCGTTTGTTGCCCACTCAGGCATGCAGGGTCCATGGGATGCCAGTCTGTGCTAGCATTGGCTGCCAGACGAATCCCAACCCCATTCCAGAGGCTTCTTCTGGCTCCTTCCCTGCCTCTGGCCCATGTGTGGGCCCTCCAGTAGTGACGCTGCTTTCAATACCCCCTCCCTGGCTCCGCTCAGCCGGCCCCCTCCACAGAGGTGTTGGCGAGTGGGGCAGGAGGGAAGAAACTGGGGACAACCCGCTCCTGCAGTGGGGCGAGTGTCCTTGATTCGTA
>JAAFCE010001963.1:24085070-24204985 GCA_013389805.1 Trigoniulus corallinus | reverse complement strand
CTGTTTTTCTAGGTAAAAACGGAATAACAAAAAAAAAACCGGCCAAAATAAGGTAAAAATCAAGGGCTGGCATTGACTCAAGGGTCAGTTGGCACTAGCCCTTGATTTTTACCTTACCTAAAACGGAATAACAAAAAATAACAAAAAGACGGCCATTTGCCCTCCCAGGGGCGAAACATCCGAGGGGCAAAATGTTCGGGGCGAAACGTCCGAGGGGCGAAAGCGCTGGGGGCGAAAAGTACCCAGGGGCGAAATGTCGGTGGTGAAATATCGGGGGCGAAACGTTGGGGGCGAAATGTCGGGGGCAAACGTTCCGGATCCCTCTCCAAGCAGTGGCAGTCTTCCTTCAACTGGATGTGCCCACCACTCTATGTTCCATCTACATGCCTCCTGGGATTGATATCCCCTGGGCAGACCTCGGCTCCCTCACCACCCAGCTTCCCAGACCCTTTCTGATTATGGGCGATTTTAATGCCCATAACCCTCAATGGGGCTTGGACAGTGCAAACCCCGAAAGCTCCTTGTGGAGCAATGGGTGTCTCATTGTTCTAAACACAGGTAGGTGCCCCCACACATGTGATGACTGCCACTGGTAGTCTTTCCTGTATAGACCTCTCCATCTGCTCTCCTGGGTTGGCGCCAGGGCAGGTTCTGTCTGACCCTTGTGGAAGTGACCACTTCCCCATCAGGGTTAGCAGTGGAAGTGGGGCTCTGCCCCATCGACCACCATGGTGGTGCCTGCGTCAGGCGGACTGGGTGGAGTTTGCCCACTGAATCCACTTTCGCCCACTGTGTGATTTTGATGGGGTTAATGATATAGTGAGCCACTTCACAGAGGTGGTGGTCACGGCAGCATTGGCATCTGTTCCCCAGAGCTTGTGTAACCCACCACAATCATGGGTGCCATGGTGGACGGAAGACTGTAGGAGTGCGATTCAGGTCCATAGGGGTTCCTTTCGCCTCTTCCAGTCTCGTCCAACTGATGCCAATCATGTCAACTATCTCCTAGCCCGGGCATATGCAAGATGGGTAATCAAGGAGGCCAAATGCTCCTCATGGAGTGAGTATGACTCCTTGCTTACCTGCCATAGACCATCCAAGAATCCCACCATCCCACCATCCTTACTATCATGTGGCTCTGGTCTCCTTGTGCAAGGGAGACATTTACTTCTGCCATGCAAGGTTGCTGAGGAGCTGGCATTGACATTTGCAGACATCTCCAGTTCCCAGCACTACACTGCAGCTTTCATAACTCAAAAAGAAACTGCAGAACGCCTTTCAATTAACTTTTCTGGTGGTGTTGCTGAAGGGCATAACAACCCATTTCCCCTTGGGAGCTGTGGGCAGCTCTAGCAAGGACCCGGGATACTGCCCCCCCTGGGCCTTATGTCATCCATTACCAATTGCTACAGCACCTACCTGAGAAGGGTCTTTCCTACCTCCTTGAGGTTTTTAATTATATTTGGCAGCAGCATGAAATCCCTGCAGGCTGGTGAGAGGCCCCTCCCAAAACCTGGAAAGGATAGTAGCCTACTGACGAATTACAGGCCCATATCTTTGATGAGCTGTTTGTGTAAAACCATGGAACGCATGGTGAACTGGCGTCTGGTGTGGTATTTAGAACTGCACCACATTCTTGCCAATGCCCAATGTGGCTTCCATGCCAGCAGGTCCCCAGTCGATCACTTGATCTCACTGGAGACTGCAGTTCGTGAGGCCTTTCTCCACAGACAGCACTTGGTAGCTGTGGCAGCATGGCATATTTGAGACCTTGCACCAGTGGGGGCACAGGGGTAATTTGCACCTCTTCCTCCATAGCTTTTTGTCCAACCAGACCTTCAGAGTGTGTGTGGGGAACACCTACTCCTTGGCCTTTCTGCAGAAGAATGGTGTCCCAGAGAGGACCATCATCAGTGTGACGCTCTTTGCTGTTGCAGTGAATGGTTTTTTCTCCTCCATTCACCCCCTGGTACAGTCGTTCCTATTTGTGGACGACTTTTCCATCTGGCACCGGGGTGCCACAATGCATGGCATTGAGTGTCAGCTGGAACTAAATAGTGCCAATAAGTTCGCTGACTCACGTGGCTATAAGTTCTCCCCTGAGGAAACAGCAGTCATGCACTTCTGTCATAAGTGAGGGCTTCACCCTGAGCCTCAGCTTACAATGAATGGCCACCTCCTCCCAGTTTTAGAGGCAGCCCGGTTTCTTTGTCTGTTTTGACAGCCGTCTGACGTGGGTCTCACACTTGAAGGAGCTGAAGGCTAAGGCACGCTTCACACCAAATGAATCGAAATCAATCAGACTCAATCCAATCAAGGTGAATCTGATTTGTAATCTCCTTGTTTTCACACCAACTGAATCTGAGTTAAACCAAGTCACAGTTTTCTTCCATTTTCATCCTTAAAAGTTCCAAGTCCAATGTGTTTGATATTAGATATCGCAAACGACGTAAACATAACACTTAAAACGTAAAATTTATGTCGTCAAAGTCTTTTACGTGATGTGCGCGTGCTAAACTGTGCATAAGAAAGCATTGATCCTTAAAAACGACCAATGTAAAATTTGGCACATGCACGTGTCGCTACCTTATGTTTGACTTTAAAAAGTCAAACGGAGTCGGTAATGAGATGGCCTAAAACCCGTCGATTTGTAGGGCACCAGTGGTTTTGTAATTAATATTATTCTTTTATTAGATGGTAAAATGAATTTTCAGATATTTAGGAATTTGAGCTTGTCCCCAAACAGAAATTAACAATGATTCAACTGGTTTAGAATATACCATGAAAACATAGGCTGCCTCTTGTATAATGCTGCACCACGAAGTACAGTTGTCAAGCAGAGCAAACGTGGTTGTAGGAGTAATGCATTATTTGGCAAGTGCCACAGTGTTTTGCACGAGTCTGGCAACACGACATCAAATTGACATGCCCTAACTATAGCTACATAAAACGTAAATGTAAAAAATTTTAAGTATGCTGTGTTTTAAGTTTACATTTACGTCGTTTGCCCTAACTATCTATTGATTCATGAATGCCTGAAGGTAGGAGATTGTGACCAGCCAAATTACTGTCAATCTTGAATCAAGGTGGATTGAATCAGATTGATCTGGTGTGAAAGGAAAGACTGTATCTGTGTATATTTCAGTGGTGGAGTACCAAGCTGAATCCTGATGAGTCAGATTCACCTTGATTCGGACTGATTCTGAGTGATCCGGAATCGTTTGGTGTGAAGGAAGCCTAAGTGTTTTCGCTCCCTGAATATTCTGTGGTGCCTGCAGGGCACAGGTTTTGGGCAGTTTGAACAGTGATGCTGCGACTATACCGATCACTCGTTCGATCGCATCTTGACTATGGCTGCAGTGTATATGGCCTGGCCGCTCCATCTTCTCTCCGGATGTTGGACAGTGTACATAACACTGGCATCCAGTTGTCCATTGGGGCATTCCGCACAAGTCTTGTGTTCAGTCTTTATGCTGAGTCCGGTGAACCACCACTGACTGTGCGGCTGCAGTACTTGGCATCTGCATATATTTTGTGGCTTAAAGGTCTGCCACAACACCCTACACACCCAGCCGTTTTTAGTCGCACTCTACGACGGCCATTCGACCGCCAGCCAGGGTTTCCCCTCTATTTGGCATGCGGTGGATGGATGGTCTCAGCAGACACACCATCGTCCAGGATGTACACAGGTTGTTGCTCATGATTTGTCAGCAGGGCAAGACAGTGTTGTTTATGTGGGTCCCGGGGCATGTTGGCATCATGGGCAATGAGAGGACTGATGCCCATGCCCGTCATGTGGCCAACCTGCCAGATATACCTGACACTGCTGCCCCCTCCTCTGACCCTCTGCCGATGGTGTGGTGGGCCGTCCATGAACAATGGTGGTCGCAGTGGTTTGCAGAGACCACCAACAAACTCCGCACACTGAAGGACACTCTAGTGCACTGGGCATACCCATGCTGCCAGTCACGGAGGGAGGACGTTGTGCTTGCTTGGCTGCAAATCGGTCACCTTTCCTCACCGACTCCTACATACTGTGGGGTGAGGATGAACCGTGGTGTGACTCCTGTTGGGAGCCTCTCACAGTGGCACACATTTTTAGTCACTGTGAGAGATACCATGAACTTAGATGTTGACTGCGAGTCAGTCCAGAGCTCTCCACCTCATTTGAGGATGACCCCCAGGGGGTTGAGAGCTTGCTTGTATTTGTGAAAGAGACTGGCCTCTTTCACAACATTTAATCTTAATGCCCTTTCCTTCTGGCAACTTTTCCTTTTATTATTCTTCCTTTTTGGCTTTTGCTTTTTCATTTTTTGTGTTGTTTTTGGCTTTTGCCCTTCTGTGTTAGTGTCTGTTTAGGCTTTTGCCTATTTTTGCAGTGTTTGTTTTGGCTTTTGCCTTTTTATTTGTGCCTGTTTTGACTTTTGCCTTTTTATTTGTGTCTGTTTTTACTTTTGCCTGTTTAGCTTTGTCTTTTTTGGCTTTTGCCTTTGTTTATTCCCTATTTATTGTGTGGCTTTTGCCATTTACTATTATTATTCTTAGTGGGCATTTATAGTCGATGGGCCCAAAAACACAAACAAACAACAGAATTGTTTCAATACCTCTTTTACTCCCTTCCTTCAGATATGTTCAGATATGGTCAAAATGGTCAGATATGTTTGATTGTGCACCTTTAGACCCACTTCGGTGGCGCAATAGGTGTCCCAGTAATTCCAGGTTCGATACTGGAGGGAGCGGCAAATTGCGTTAGACACACCAGTTCTCGTCTGATCACTGAAGTTAAGCAATGCAACCTCAGTTAGTACTGTCATGGGTGGTCGCTTGGGAAAACTGGGTACCGCTAGTATCCGAAAATCGTCCTTGTAGTTGAAGGGCCCTAAAACGCCAACAAACAACAACAACAATTCGATACTTGATTGAGGTGGGTTGGCTTCCTTTGGGTGAGAGAGAGGCCCCAAATGCGTTTACCGTGGGACAGGGACTGATAATGGGAGGGAGCACTTCAAAAAACGGGTGCCCCAAATATTTTTAAATATTTCGAATCCCTTGTATAATTCTTGTTAGCATTTGTAATAGGTCCTCCACTGCCCATTAGACAATGTCCCATGTTCAATGGTTTAGCCAACTGCAGGTTTCACTGCAACTGTTGGACTGACAGTATAGAAATGGGGATAGCAATGCAAAAATGTCTCATTAGTTCCAAAGTTGAATCATGCATCAGTTCAAATATGCACCCCGTTGAGGCACTGGGGGAGCAATTGCTGCATTGCTCCCCCCTAGATCCACTTCTGCCTTTGGATGAGAAGTAAAACCTAGGTCCTGTATGATGTTCGATGGCCTTCGCATGTAAAGGAACCCTCCCTACTATGCAACGGGTAGATGAGGCAAAATTTCGGTGTGTAGAAGCTCGCCCCCCCCCCCCCCCCGCGTCGCTGGATTTACCCAACGAACAGTAGACCAACGATAAATAAGCACAGGGGTTGCAGCTTTAGTCGGTAACCGGTGGGGGAAACACAGCCAAATACTCGTATATCACCTTTGTGTCCATTCAGAGGGATAAGATGAGTACCTGACCCGGACATAGGAGGGAAAAGGGTTAGGAATTGCTTTGTGCAGCTTTAAAGATCATGTTACAGGGCTATGATGCTGTGACATTGTGGTGCAAAATTTTATCACTACTTATGTCATTATCCTTTTTATGGAGTGGTCGCACATCCATTTCTCCTGCGGGAACCGGGAGTGCATTAGCCAGCAGTTGAACAATTTTTACTATGCTGAAATTCATTGCTAATTTGAAGTCCATGTATTTCTTCGTTGGGACAGTTTCTGTACCGACACCAGGAAGCGAGCTTCTACCGCTGGGAAGTTTGCTGATCTACACGTATATTTTACTCCATTTAAGAGCTCTTTTACGTTTGAATCTGTATCCCAAATATGTGCAAACATACTGCCTAATACTCGGACCAGTGACGACATTACCTTGTAAGCCTTCCTTTAATCAGTACGCAGAAGGAAATCGTGGACTCATCGTCTCAAAGTTGAAGAAACGAATTTTGCCATTAAAATGTCCATAGAATTCGAATCTTAAAAACACTTCAGACTACCCTTAGGTATTAATTCCTGGATGGGGCACACAAAAATCGACATGTAATAGCAGGGCCTTAAAGCTCTAAAGGCCACCTATGCTGATGTTCCTCAGGTTCAGATACTTGTCCTGCTATACTGGATTCCACTGAGCTACCCTCAGACCGACTTTACTGAAGTATTACAGGTCCTCCTTCACACCGGCTTTACTGCAATATTACAGGCTCACTTTCAGAGCTGCTTTCTCCTACAGATACTCTGTCAGACAAGCTTACTGAAGTACTATAGGCCCATGGTTTGGCCACTTCGGTGCAGGGTTCAATAAACTGTTGGCAGTGCAATGGAGTTAACAGATAAATTGAAGATTACAGTAGTGCATGTGCTGAAATGCAGAAAATGACAAAGGTAGCAAGAAATTAGTAAACTAAGGACAGTTTAACACTGGGGGAGGAGCTGCGTCATGACCTGCACATGCGCTGATGTGGCATGGGCAGTTAAAGAAAAGGATTTGCTAGAGGAACCTCCCGTTCTACATCACACTTGCCTACAGCTTTCATTCAAACAGAGGGCGTCTTAAGGACCATACTGACACATAAAAGGGATTAAAGAAGAGTGTCAACTGACCAGAACCGGCCCATGAAAAAAGAATGTCTGAACTATTTCCAAGAATTACTGCACGGCTACAGAGTTGCGCAGCCCTTGGGTCAGCTCAGTAGCTAACACTAGGGTGAAATCACCATGTTGTTCACTGTACTTCAGTGATTTAAATGGTGGCTTTTGGTTGGTTCGTTGGTGCTTCAGCGGCCTTGAAATGCAAGGTTATTGGAGCCCACTCAACTGTGTAGTTCTAATCCAAGAAGTGCACAGACACTACACTAATGCGACGATTGTTGGGTATTAGTAGTACCCAGTTTTCCCAAGCAGCCAGTCACGTCAGTACTAGTTGGAGTTGCGTTGCTTAACTCCAGTGTTCAGATGAGAACTGGTGTGTCCAACGCAATGAGCCGCTCCCTTTAAATGGTGGTGTGTAATGGCTTAAACTTACCAATTCTTTATCTGGCACATACGTACGTTGCACATGACTTACAATCTGCAACTGCAAAATCTTGAAAATCCATGTGTACATAATATTCACAAACTGAAATAAAATTAAATATTAAAGGAAAATATCGAAAGCTTTGCTTAGTACTAGCTACAGCATAACAAACCACAAGCTGAAATTCATGTCGACATTTTGATTTCAAAAACGCTTACTTACTTTCACACCTAAGAGCTGAACTATCTTCTATCCTTTCACGACATACATTACAGAAATTTCTCTTAAAATTTTTACTTTTGGAAAAATATTTTGGGGCCCCCAAAGGGATCTTTGCACCTGGGCCCCTTTATAGAGAAGGCTGGCCCTTCTCCCACCTGCTGTGGGGTGAGGAGGAACCATGGTGTGGCTGCTGTTGGGAACTTCTCACAATGGTACATATCTTTAGTCACTGTGATAAATGCTATGAGCTCTGCCGTCGACTGGGAGTCAGTCCAGAGCTCTACCTCCCTTGAAGATGACCCACATGGAATTGAGAGCTCCGTCATCTTTCTGAAAGAGGCTGACTTCTCACAAATGTTAACCTTTTTGGCATTTTGCCTCTCATCATTATATGTGTTTTGGCTACTGCCTTTTAATTAACTTCCTTATTTATAGGCCTTTTGCCTTTTATTGGCTGTTGATTTCAATATTGTTTACTGACTGGCCTTTTGCCTTTTCATTTGACTATTGATATTTATTGGTCTTTGGACTATTATTATTTGTTTGTCTTTTGACTTGTCACCATGGTGAGAAGGCACTTTAACCCCCTACCATGGTATGACTGTCTTTCTGGGCCCAATGGCCATAGTAGTTGTGGGCCCAAAATCCATAACTAACAATTGGAAATTATAGGTTTTGCTATTTCAGCAGTCTCATTAGCCAAATAAATAACATAGATATCTCTTTCTCTAGACAACTTACAACCTGTGCATTTCTCACCACATGCAGTCAGTATCTGGACTGCCTCTGTGATGCCATAGGTAGCGTCCTCAATTTACTTTATGCCGGTCCTTCAACACCAAGGCCAAATCGCTTCAGCAAGAAGACCATGCTTTGTGTCTGGTAGGACCAGAGCAGAATTGTGTATTTTGAACTCTTTAACCCATTAACGCCCATAGGAAAACCAAAAAGTAGAATGACAGATTTTCATGATAATTTTAATTATAATATGATAATATAACAGGAAAGTGAAAGAAAACAAATTATTCTACTTTCATGTAGATTCTATGGGGGTGTACTCAGATGAGTACAATGGGCATATACGAAACACATTCTTTCAATGCAAAGTCTCTTCACATTTTGCACTTTCTGAACTTATTGTGGGAACCCTGTGGGTTCCAGACGCCTGGCTGGGGTGACATCAGTCTGTGCATGTACAGTGGACTCACAGACCCAACCTGCCAAAGGGGTATGATAATGATGATGCACAGCGCCATATTATTATTGAATGACAAATAATTCACTGCAGTTGTTTTAGATTTTTTGGGTTATGACAATTATTTTCTTGTGGCCAAATGCCAATTGTTGAAGGTGATGGGCATTTCTTTTTAGATGTTGATGGTAGGTTTTGTCTTAGACAATTTCCAGCAATGATCCTTGAAAATCCCAGCTAACCCAAAATTCACCATGCAGTTATTACAGCCATGTCTAAAATTATGTAAACAATACCCACCACCATATTTTGATATTCAATTTGTGAATATGTTGGTTCCACATGTGTGTGCATTAGATGGTTATTGTTAATGTGCAATATGCCAGACACCATGCAATATTATAATTTTGAATAATTGGTATTGGAACAATTGGGGTAGGCTGGCACCCCCCACAGACAACCCAGCCAATATTCCTGCAGGTTCAAGATGCCTGGCTGGGAGCATGCTTAGTGAAACTGCATACCACAGGTGGGATAAAGGTGTGATGGTGATTTTGATGATTTGTGAATATGATGGTTGACATTTTTTTTTTTCATTTTGGAACTTGTGTTCCAAGTGTTCTTGGAACACAAGTTTGGAACACTGGAACACAGGTTTAAGACTAGTAGAGTTCCCAGAATGTCTGGTGGCAAAGGAAATTATTGAAAATCGCTATCAAACCATTCTTCTTCATTGGCTAAACCACCTGGTTCAGAGGGGGGCAGGACCACTATGTCACACCCAGTGGTTTTGTCCTCCCCACCAAAATTGATGCAAATAGCTTCTTCAAGTCCTTCATAATTACCTATTCTTGAAAAAGGGATATTTTGTAGCATGTTTTACTACTGGCAATCTCCTGAGAAAAATAATATATCAACACCTTCTTGCTAAACATGGTTTTACCATGGAGGTTTTTATCTATGGATGTGCCCATTGTACTCAACTGAGTGCACTGTCAAAATTGATGGAATTAATTAATTAACTTCCAGTATATAAATTATTCATGAACTACATAGTATTCTATATAGTATATGAATTATGCCTACAATAACATTTCTGAAAATATTTACCTAGAAGTGCAAAATAATTCTAACCAAAATCTTTGTTTGTATTGTAGAAACTTTCATCACAAAAACTACAATTAAACTGACTTTTTGCAGCAATATTTTTTCTTTAAAGATACTTTTAAATTAGAGTTTGTCATGTTCACAATCAGTTCAGAGAAAAACATAATGGTATGTCATACATTAGAAACTGGAGAAATTCTCAAAGTAGTATACTCAACTGAGTACAGTGGGCTTTAGTGGGTTAAGCCTGGTGAAACTGTTAATGCCCGTTGCTACTGCCAACTAATGATCAATTTAAATCATGCATTGATTGAAAAACGACCAGAATGGGCCAGAAGACATGGCAAAGTGATTTTGCTGCATGGCAATGCACCATCTCACACAGCAACAGCAGTGAAAAACACTTTGAAATCACTTGGATGGGACTTCCTTCCACACCCACCATACTCCCCAGACCTGGCGCCATTGGACTATCATCTCTCCTTGCATCAATGGGGCATGCACTTGCAGAGCTGCACTTCAACATTTTCGAGGAAGTTGGAAAATGACTTGACGAATGGTTTGCCACAACAGACAAGCAGTTTTTCTGGCATTGTATACATAAATTACCTGAAAGATGGATGAAATGTGTGGAAGCCAATGAGCAATATTTTGAATAACAAAAAGATTAATTTACCATCAAAATTATGAGGTTCCTTTATAAAAAAACAAAAAAAAAAGACTTATGCATACACCTGGTAAACAGCACAATCCAGACTGTATGAACTTGGTGGCTGGTTGGAAAAGCTTGGTACCACTCATACCCAAAAATTGTCACATCAGCATAGTGTCTGTGCAGTTTTTGCATTAAGAACTATACAGTGGACAGAGCTCTAATGACCATTGTAGTTGAAGGGCCCAAAAACACCAATGAAACAAAAAATGAAGTCATCAGTGGGAAAAGGGTTAGGGATTGCTTGTGCTTTTTGAACGCCCATCTGTCCCAGTTGGTCAAAAATTGGTCAACAATCCTGCCATAGTTGAGAAAGAGGATTACTAAATGTAGAATGTAATAATGGAATTCGATGTATTGCACCATATTTTTTATACAGATTCTGTTTCAATTTGATATTTTTTGATGCAGATAAAATGGCCATTAATCATTGGTCTCTTTGCCTGTATTTTGGCCTACTATAATTACCTTTCTACCATCATCGCATTTTTGGGATATGGAAGTTGTTTACTGCTTGGTCTTATAATTGGTGTGGCTGTTGCTGTGAGCACTGGAAAGAAACCAGAGACTTCTCGTCATGAGCAAGATGATGACTATGTGGGGAGCACTTTGAAGACGTTATTTGTAAGAGCTTGAATGCTATTTTATTAGAGTTCTGGCTTCATTGTTTGACAACGTATGCAGCATAGAGGCAGACGACACCTGAACTGCACAGATGCAGACACTTCACATGTAATCTAAAGGGTATGTTTTGGTTTAGGAATTGCCCATCATACGTTGTGATGTATGATTTGGTAAGAAGATATGCCTGATAGCAGGCGTGAAGCTGCTGCTATCCAACAGTAGTTGGCGTTCCTCTAAAGCTCATGCAGTTGGCAAACGTTGTCCTCAAATATTCTTTTTGCTCAAAGTTGAATGCTGGTCATATGGTCTGTAAATGCCACTTTGTGCATGCGTTGATGCAGCCAGAAATCTCCCTATTGTTTATAATTACCTGCTGCAATTGGTGGTCATGTTTGTTTTCACTTTTGAGTAGGAACTGCAATCTGAATCTAGCCAATCTCCAAGTATGAAACAGCCTCACACTGTTTTTACAAAAAATGTTGATGCTGCCGTTGATGAAGTTCTAGGATTAATCATTCGAGATTTTATTTTGCCCCGACTGGAAAAGCTGATTGTTGATCATAGGGACGTTATGGATAGCATAAGGTTTGTAGGATACATGTAAATATCCAAAAAGAAATTAAGGAGAACGCCTTACTTTATTTGTATCTTTCAGAGAAGACATATGGATAAGTGTTCAGAACTTCAAAGATAGGCTTAGCAAAATTGATGATGTGAAATTCTTAGCCCATGATGTTTTAAAAAAGTTCTGTCAACACTATCAGCGGATTCGCCTCGCATCTACAAGGTGAACGCCCATATTCCTCTGCAGTCATTATTATTGACTGAAAAAAACATCCAAGTCTATTGTTTTTGGCCATGCTGGGATTCCGTTAAACGCCCTGGGCGACTAGTTGGGACCATTCAGAATCACTTAAAATTGCACAACTGGTTCCAGTAAGTTCGACACGTCATTTCTCCTCTGGTCACTGAAGTTAAACAACTCAACCCTAACTAGTGGCCGCTTGGGAATACTGAGTACTGGTAATACCCAAAGTAGTGTCTGTACAATCTCTGAATTAGAACTATGCAGTGGACGGGGCCCTAATGACCTTGAAGTTGCAAGGCCCTGCAACACTATCAAACAAACAACAGGCATAGGCCATGGACCTTCTGGTTATATTCAGTAGATTTAATGCTTTTTGTTGAAAAAGTATTTGAACCTAATTTTTGAGTGCACTGTTTTAAGATGGATGTTTATTAAGCACTTTCTGTGGTTTTGACAAATAACTGTGCATTACATTTGCAGCAATGGCAAGGACAAAAAAGTCAGCTTTGCATTAATGCCATACCTTTCAAGTGAAGAAGCTGAGATGGAATTTTTGCGAAAAGCTTCTGAAGTTGCCATCATTCTTTTAGCGCCCCCTACATACGCACAAAGCTTCCCAGTCCGCCATTTACTTCGAGAGATTCTTGTATGTTCAGGTCTGCCCTAAATGAGTTTAGTTAATTTAGGAAGGTCTCATGGTACAGTAACGCAGTTCTTACGGTGTTATCATTTTACAGTTTTGCTACCTGCAATTGGTATGCTATGCGATCCAGATTATATAAATCAAAAGTTGTTGAGTTATTTGCAACGTCATCAAGAGATGCTTGAACAACATAAAAAGACATACACGTATTCACCTTCCTATGAAGGATTTGTGAAGATGATCAACGAATGCTCTAATATCGATCAACTGAAGGATATAAGGTATGTGTGTTTCAATAATTTCGAACTGAAGCTCCTGTTCGAAGGATAGAGGGTTGTTCATATTACTTTCTTGTTATAGGGCCCTTCTTTCTTTAGGGCCTTTCAACTACAACGCTCGTTAGAATGGGTCTCTAATGACCTTGTAGTTGACGGGACCTTAAACACAAACAAACCAAGCTCGTTAGAAACCCATCCACCGCATAGTTCTAATGCAGTGACTGCGCAGACACTATGCTGATGTGACGACATTGGTTACTAGCGGTAACCAGTTTTCCCAAGCCGCCATCCATGTTAGTACTAACTGGGGTTGCGTTAATGTCCGTGATCAATTTCAATGTGTGCAACGCAATACAGCCACTCCCCCATCATAAGCGTCATCAGAGTGGGGAGCAAACGGCACACTTGCAATCCGCCCCTCTGGGGTCCAAAAGATTAACACGTGTAATTAGCGATTGAACAAGAAAAGTGTATGCCTATGGATACACAAGGTGATCCATTCTTGGAATATTTTAAATATATTTGGGAATCCTTGGTGGCACAGAGGTAGCGTGTTCGACTATTGCATCCATGGTTCTAGGCTTGATACTCAATCGAGTTGTGTTGGATTTTTAGGTAGAGGGAGAAATCCCAGTGTGTCTTTCGTCATATGGCAAATAAGGAAGGGTTGTGTGTATGATGTTTCTTGTGCGTAAAAGAACCGCCAAAAGTCCCTGGTCACGAGCTCACTTTCTATCATTGCTGGAGGTAACCAACTCAAAACAACTAGGCGACGATAAATCAGCATAGGGTTTGCAGCATTAGCTTGGCAGCTGGCTACGTATAATTACTTCCAACAGTTAGCTCGTGTTTTGAATAACGGGCACCGGACCCTGACATAAGTGGAATAAGAAATATTAGGAAGTTATAAAGATTAAGAAGTTGCCAAAATGAGGAATGTATATGTTCGTTGGTACTGCCGAACTTTCAAACGGGTATTTACCTCACAGTGTGTCTCAGATGCGATGAGACCGTCTCAAACAAAATACAAGTGTTTTATTATTTTGATTTTGTATTCTTGTTTATTCAAAATAGTCTCCTTGTAAGTCAGTACTACACTGGAAACGTTCATAGAATTTTTGGAAACATTTTTTTTTATACTAATCGACCGCCATTGCCTTTAGTATGTCAGTAGCAGTCAGTAGAGGGCCTTTTGGATGACCATGATGGTATTGAAACGAGTTCATTTCATCGTCAATTTCAGTTTGGGGAACACCTAGAAGTCGAACTGAGCCAAATCAGGTGAACAGAGGTTGATGATCGATAACAGTGATGCTTTTTTTGGCTAAAAATTCATGTACCATGTTGGCTTTGTGCGATGGTGCATTATTGTGTAATAAAAACCAACTGCCTTGCTCTCGATCTTTTTGTCGAACTTGACGAATTCTGACCAACCCTGTTATAAGGTAAAAAAATCCACCGTCGTCGTCCACCCAGAGGCGGATCAAGTTTTTTTTGCGGACTAGGGCTTATCAAAGTCCAATAATGTTACATGAATTAAAATGAAACATATAATACTATGAATTATCACTATTATTAATATTAACTATTTTACTATACGATAAGTGCTCATTGTTAAAATTTATGATTATAATTCAATGCCGTGGGCCTTTGACACTTGAGGTCCAGGGCTTAATCCCTATTAGTCCCTATGCAGATCCACCCCTGCATCTACTACACACCCATTTTCATTTCGTATTTCCTTCCATCCCTTTGTGATTCTATTCCGTTTTCCTGTGTAATACTACCAGTTTCTGTCTCTTTTATCTCGCGTTTTTCTTTGCATCATTTCAAACTCATTCTTGGATGACTGCTGTATCTTTTGTCAGTCAACCAACTAACCTAGGGTACATTTTTCGCTTCCAGCTGCCACTCTAATACTCTACCTCTGTACTTATTTTTGGTCTGCCCAGTGGCGTAGCTTCAGCTGTGGCACCTGGGGCAAGACACCCCCCCCCCCTCGTAGCCTGTCCTGAGCAGACATGGTGGACGTATGTAGAGCCCCACAGGTCGTACTTTGTCTGGCGCCACTGAGGCACCTTTCCTTCACCGACGCCAGGAAGCGAGCTGCCCTACCTGAAAATTAGCCATATTTCACCGTACACGCTCAGGATGCAACCTGGAGCCACTGACGCAGTAGTTAAGTACTCTACCTCTGCCCCACGGATTCTGGTCCCAACGATAACTAGTTGAGGGGTGTCCCACGTCCATCATCCAATTTTTGCCTGATGGAATTTCCAAATTAGTAAAGATCATGGGTAATCAAAATTTGGACGACTCTTTATATCTGTTGTTCTTGTACATTATCCAGATATGCAACTTGCAAAATGCATGTTGGTACTTTGTATTTGTGTTAGATACAACATTATGACAGAGATAATGCAGTCGACGAGAATCAATAATTTGAAGAAATCGAAAGGCATTGATGTTGGTAAGAATCTTAAATTCGCTTCATTCGGGGCGTGAGAGGAAGTAAAGCCGTGGCTCCATGTGGTGTGTTAAATGTCATTCACACCCTTTCTACGAGGAAAGTGGAAATCTGCAAATCCCCTTGGGTAGAAACTCGCCCCTCTGACGTCGACGGAGGAAATGCTCATCAATGAAGGAAAGAATACTGTCCAACAGATCGCTCGTATCTCGCAGCGGGACAACAATGAGTATCTGAACCTACCATAGGATGATAGGCGGGAAAAGGGTTACTACTTATTCTTACTGATGTTATTGAAAAGGTTGTAGTGAGTAGACAGTTGTAGACTGGGGAAACTGAGAAGGCTAATTTCACTGAAGCACAAATAGCGTTTTTAATCTGTGCATCCGTCTACCAGTTCACGAGGATTTAAATTCTCCCATGACAAAACAGTGATCATGCACTTCTGCCACTCCCAGTTGTAGAGTCAACCGGCTTCCTTGGTCTTATGTTTCACAGCCGGCTGACTTGGGCTTCACGCAGTGGCGGATCCAGGATGTTTGTCGGGGTGGGGGTGTTGAGCTAACGCTCGCACATATTATGCGCATAAGTTTATATGTGCTTGGGGGGGGGGGGTTGCAACCCCAAAACCCCACCCTGGATCCGCGCCTGGCTTCACCCATGAAGGAGCTGAAGGTAAAGTGATTTTACTTCCAAAATATCCTGCGTTATCTGCAAGGCTCTGGTTTTGGGGCAGACTGAATAGTGATGCTGCGATTATACTACTCACTGATCGCCCACGCCTTGACGATGGCCATCATGCTGGCATCTGGCTATCTACTGGGGCGTCCTGGAGCCACCACTGAGCGTGTGGCGTCAACACCTGGCGGCCTCCTATTTTACCACGCTGAAGGCCCTGCCACACCACACGGCATACTTAGTGATTTACCGTCATGCCATCAGCTGCCGCCCAGGAGCTTCTTCCCCCCTTTGGGATGCTGTGGCTGGATGGCCGTATCAACCTGGGGGTTACCCTCCCCTAAGTGCTGACCTTCCTGACATGGACAATGCCAGAGCCATTATCGATTAGACGCTCACAGTTTTCTCCAAGGCCAATACCGATTGGTATGGATCCCCTTGACCTATCGTGACAATGTTTTTCTCTACTTGGATGATCAAAGGATGGCACCACTGTGTGTTGCTCTGCTTTTGTATCTGGGCAGTTTATAGGAGGACCCCAGTGTTTCAACAGCAGAGTTTACAGCTCTGCATTGAGCACAGCAATTCATCTGTACTTTAATGACAAGAAATTCGTCATATTTACTGACTCCCTGGTTTCCAACTGCTGCATACCCTATAAGGCGAGCATGTCATCTTTCAGGGTGTGCACCAATTTCTGCTTGCAGTGTATAACCAGGACAAGAAAGTGGAATGCATGAGGGTCCTGGGGCTTACTGGAAGTTAGAGGGCGGATGCCCATGCCCGACAGGTGCCCCAATTACCAGAAGCATATCACATTGCAGTACCCTCTCTGATGGAGGTAATTCGTGGCTTGCAGTGGTCTCAAAGGTCTGCAGTGACAACCAACAAACTCATCATGACTAGGGACGCCCCAATACTGTGTTCTCATCTCAGCATTCACAGAGGGAGGCGATTGTTCTTGCCTGGCTGCAAGTTGGCCACAATTTCTTCACCCACTCTTACTAAGGGGTGAGGAGGAATGGTGTGATAGCTGGTGGGAGCCTCTAACAGTTACCCAAATTTTTAGTCACTTTGAGATGTACCATAAACTCCACTTTTGAATGAGAATGCTGAGCTCTCAGCCTCCTTCACGGGCGACCTCCTGGAGTTTGAGAAACTCCTTCCCTAAATTAGTATTATTGTAGGGGATATCCTAGACTTTCACCTTTCTATACGTTTTAGGGGCCTAGATGGGATGGAGACTTAGATTTGTCATTCCTTGATAAAGCAAAGGTGAGTTTTGGAAAGCCTTTGACCACAGTAATGATTGCGTGACAGCACCTACTCCAGAGAACGAGCTCAGTCGTTTCAGGCTCGATAGTGGATTGATATGGGTTGACGTCGTTTGGGCGATGGTAATGGTAAGGTATGTGGCCACATGTGTCCATGAAGGTTATTATGTTTTATATATTCATGTCCCAGCAGGCGGCTTTTATGCTGGGCGGATGTATTATGTCAGTGTTTGCAACCCCATACTATGTTAGTTGAAACTTTAATTACAACTAGAATTAAAAACAAAATTGATATTCATAAAAATGTGAGATTCATACAAAGGGGATATTGCATGGCTGCATGAGATCATTCACAAAATCGGTATTTATCTTGTTTGCAGGAAGGAGCTCTTTGAGCATGCAGCATGAGAAGGGCAGGGGGCCAAAAGACCAAAAGTGGAGATCATTATAATGGTACTTTCATTGTATTGTATTTTGTGCCAGATTGGAGAAAAGCCAACTAACCAAACAGGTCAAACCCAAGCTGCAGTTGTTCCCTCCCTTTAAGTTTATAATCTATAATGGAGTTGGGGACAGGGGATTAACAACCTATTTAACAGGCGTTGACAAACTTGACGCTTGAAAGTTCCTGATGGGGAAATCAAATCATGAAGTGATAATTTGAGCATATTGAAGTTCTTTCTTTGCTAGCTGAATAACAGTGGGGGAATCAGCATTAGATACAAATGGTCCTGGGACGGGTCTGCCAGCCTGGAACCCAAAAAATGAGCTGCAAAGCCATGTTTGGGTTGTCTAATTTATTGTTGTAGATATGACGTAAAAGGTGTAGCCAGGACAAAGATATCTCTGACAATAGAGGCAAAGTCTCTTGCAGATGGGACGCTTGTGTGCTGCATGCTGAAGTGGATGGAATGGCATTGGTTGACCCATGCTGTAGCCGTGTTGAAGAAAACTTTAAGAGAAGTAAACTGATCGTGCAGCTTGCAGAGAAATAGGTAGTGAGAAGGGGCACATGTGGCCCAACAATTTATACAATACAGAATCTTGGGCCATACCAATACCCTGAATAGGAGTCCATATAACTATGGATTTAGATAAACATCACCCAAACCTTTCATTATAGTGAATCGAGCCCTTGCAGCTAGTAAATGATGGTTTCCATGCAGGTTTAAGGTTAGCTTTAAGTCCAGGTAAATTCCCAAGTCCTGCACCAAGGTAGTTTTTTCAAATAAGGTAGAATTCTGAAAGTCATAATGCAAATCAATTGGGTGACGTTTCCATGAGAACGTTATGTGACAGGATTTAGATTCATTGATACTGATGGCGTTTTCCTTTAGCCAAGATTACACTTCAGTGAGACTACATTGCAGCATAATGGCCTCTGCCAGCTGATGCATCTTTTTGATAATTTGAAGCCATCAGCATAGGCTGTGGGGATTGATGGCACCCCCTCACAGGTTGCCTGCTACTATCACTGTGGGTTCTGGACGTCTGACTGGGGGCACCCCAGTCAGAGCTGTCACACCAAATAGGGGGCTAGACTTAGACTAGGGATGAGGAATGTGGGAACCCTCTCAGGGAAGACAGGAGAACTAGTTACAACTTTGAAGCATAGGAGGGTGAGTGTTGTATTCCTCCAGGAAACGTGATGGAAGGGTAATAGGTCATGGGCCCTGGGGGAGGGATACAAACTGATCTACACAGGTATTGAAGAGGGACAATATGGGGTGGGTATTGTATTAAGTAGTGAACTGCAGCAGGGGGTCACTTCAGTTAGGAGAATTAGTAGTAGGTTAATGTTAGTTTCTGTAGTTTGGCAGGGTATAGATCTCCACCTCATAAGTGCATATGCCCCCCCCTTCCCAAGCAGGCCTGTGTGACGCCATAAAACAGTTTTTTGGAATAATGTTGATGAGTTGGTACAACTCAGACACCACAATTAGACAGGGTATGGGAAATGAGCGACTGATTATTGGGGGCGACTTTAATGCACATGTGGGTAATGATGGTCTGGGATATCAGGAGGTACATGAGGGATGTGGGTATGGGACGATCAACATGGAGGGTCAGAAGGTCCTTGAGACAGCAAGATCACATGGCCTTGCATTGGTTATTACATGGTTCAAAAAGAGGGAAAAGCGCCTAATCACTTTTCAGTCACCACAGGGGAGGTCCCAAATAGACTTTTTCATGGTTACGAAGCAGCACAGGGCAGAGATCCGAGACTGCTGGGCACTACCCAATGAGGATTTCCAGAAGGAGAGTGGCCATAAGCTGCTCATGATGGAATTACTAATGAAGGGGACAGTTAGGCAACATACCTAGAAGGGAGAATCAGTTATTAGGTGGTGGAAGTTGCCCACTAAGGCAGATGAATTCCAGCAGGAGGTTCTCAGCCAGGTTGACTGGGAATGGGATTGGTCAGCCAATGCCATGTGGGACAGGGTTGCTAAGAAGGGTTGCTGGGTGAGGCTCTCTTAGGTAGGGGTAGAGTAGGAGGAACTTATCAGGGAAGCTGCTGTGGAGACTTACTCCTTAACAATGTTCATTTTTGTAGCATTCATGTTTGGTTTCATGCAGAGTGTTACATTGTTATCTTGAGGTTGCACATGCTTGGTGACATAGTCAAAGTGACAAACATCATGATGCAACGTCATAAATTTCTAGAATTTTGAATTACAAACAATTTAGAACTGAAAAGTGTTCGCAAAACAGAACACACGTTTGAATTTTGAATTTAACTTATATTGAATATCAGAACATTTTTAGAAAAAGATAACTGTAAAAACTTTATGTAAAAGTCAGTATTCGTTGGATCCGAAACAGGACAGATGTATAGAGATTAACGTTTATTCCTATATGTGTTATAAGCAGAAATATAATTAATAAACCATTGTTATAGGTTACTAATAGTTATATGAACCTTATTCATCTATACCAAGTTAACACAAAGAATTAATCTACATTTGAATAACAAAATTTTCGTTCTGGACTGTTACTCCTTTCATATATATATACAGACGTTTATTCCTTATTCAAATATAAATCATGATCACAGTCTATTTTATCGGATTACTAATTCTATTGAAGACAACACACATCACTGCAATCAAACTAAAGATGGTAGCTTTCCAAACGTGGAGGGAAATAGGGGACCAGGTTTCAAAGATGGACTATGTTCAAGCAAAAAAAAATGCCATAAGGAGCACTGCCCTGGCCAAGTATCTGAAGTATGAGGCGTTATATGAAAAATTGGGGACAAGGGAAGGAGAGAAAGCAGTTTTTAGACTGGCTAAAACCAGAGATGGAATGAGTAAGGACGTTACCAGGGCTATAACAGTCATGGATGTCAATGTTAGGGTGCTGTTCCGACCAGCAGAGGTGATCAAAAGGTGGGAGGAATACTCCAACAGCCTCTTAAATACTGCCACCGGTGTAACAGCCACAAAAAGCGACCCGAACATTCCACAGGCAGTGGACAGCAGTCACAAAGTAGTAGGTCTGGATAAGATCCCCATTGATGTTTGGCACACCATGGGGACCACAGCAATTTCATAGCTTGGGAAGCTTTTTAATAAGTTAGCAAAAGGTGATAGGATGCCTTCTGCCTGGTGAGTGAGTTGGATAATTCCATTGTTCAAGGGCAAGGGTGATGCCCAGGACTGGAAACTATAGAGGCTTAAGCTAATGAGCCATTCTATGAAGCTGTGGGAGGGAGTCATAGAATGTCACCTCAGAGAGCAAACTAGGGTATGGGAAAACCAATTTGGGTTTATGCCTGGTAGGTCCACCATGGAACCAATCTTTATTCTAAGACAGATGATAGAGAAGCATAGAGTAGCAAAGAAGGACCTCCATGCAGTATTTGTTGACCTGGAGAACGCCTATGATAGTGTCCCTAGACAGGTACTGTGGAGCATTTTAAGGAAGTAAGGGGTTGATGAGGGCCATATTAGGATAGTGCAGGATATGTATGAAGGTGGCATCACTAGGGTGAGGACAGCATGGGGAAATACTGCAGGTTTCAACGTGCAAGTTGGTGTGCATCAAGGGTCAGCACTTAGCCCATATTTATTTACTCTAGTAATGGATTAGCTGCTGACGGGAGGCTGCTGCTGGGCTCCTCAGTGCTTGGTATTTGTTGATGATGTAGGAAGGCTGGAGGAGTCCAAAGAGGATGCACGAAAGGGCCTACAGAACATTAAGACAGCAGTGGAAAGTGGGGGTCTTAAGGTGAACATGAAGAAGACAGAGTACCTGGCTTTCAATTTTAGTGACCAGGGGCAAGGGGGCGAGAGTCATTGTGGAGGAGACAGGATTCCAGTGATAAAAAAGTTTTGGTATTTAGGATCAGTTTTGCAGAGCAATGGGGAAATAGATTCTGATGTGACCCATAGAAATAATGCAGGGTGGCTGAAATGGAGGAAGGCAAGTGGGTCCTGTGCTACCGCCGGGTCCCAATAAAGTTGAAGAGTAGGCTTTACAGAACTGTCATTAGACCAGCTATGCTGTATGGGTCAGAGTGTCGGGCAGTTAGGAAGAACCATTAAAGGCATATGCAAGTGGCCAAGATGCGAATGCTGCACTACATGAGTGGGGTGTTTCACGGTCTGATGGAATTAGAAACGATTGCGTTAGAGGTAGCTTGGGGGTGGGAGACATCGCAGGGAAAATGAGGGGGAACTGGTTAAGGTGGTATGGGCATGTGATGAGAAGGGGAGAGGAGGATCTTATTAAGTCCATTATGGGACTACAGGTGGTTGGGGGCACAAGAGGTAGAGGAAGACCAAAGCAGACGTGGGAGCAGGTGGTGCAAGGGGACATGCAGGCGTGTGGGGTGGAGGGTGACTGGGTGGGGAATCGGCGGGAGTGGAGGATTAGAATTCACTGACCCCACCCTGCCCCAGGTGGGAGGAGGGTGAGATGATGATGAAGCCATCAGCATAGGCAAATATCTGCACTGTAGACGGGGCTGTAGAAAATATATTGATGTAAATAGCAAAAAGTAAAGGGCTTAGGATACTGCCCTGAAGCACATCTACTGATTGAGTGGAAGGCATCCTGTAACCCTTGGCCATTGGTGCACACTCTTTAATCCAGTTTTTAAGGTGTATTTTTAATTTTAGGTTTAGGAACATGATATATCAAAATTCCACATTTCTTTAGAGCTATGTGATGCAATAGGTTAAAACTACCCCTATCTATTGAAAAAATGTAACTTTGCATTGTCCTGAAAAAAACTACTGCCAACATATCTGAACTGTTTTAGGAAGTGAACCATCAACCATAACAACCAACAGTTTATCCCATATCTCAGAGATTTTTTTTTAAAAAATGGCATTGGTTACTTTAAAAATACACCCTGTATATGCAGTTTTCCAAACTATTGATGCCTTCACTTTTGATAAACAGACGTTGAACAGTTTAGTCAACACTGGTGCTAGGATATTGCAGTATGCCTTTAAAAAGTAGGAGGAAAAATGTCTGGGCTTACCATACTTAGCAATGGTAAGGTAATTCATTTAATGGACAAATGAAATTTATTTTTGAAAACAATCCTTTACAATGACCTCTGCTTTCAGTCTTTTGGCTCCCTGCCCTTCTCACACTTTGCACTCGCATGACTCCTCTCCACAAACAAGACACACATCAATTCTGTGAATGATCTTGTGTAACCGTGAATATCCCATTTGTATGAATCTCTTTTTTCATGACTCACTTTTGTAAGAATACCGAATTTGTTTTTAATTCAAGTTTCATTTGAGTTTCAACTAACATAGTGTGGGGGTTTCAAATGCTGCCATAAGAAGCACTGACCAATAAAGGCTATCTGTGTATTTATAGCCATGCCCAGCATAAAAGCCATGTGCTGTGACACCAATATAACCTTAGTGGACACATAGATTACCTTACCATTACCTTGGGCGACTGACTTCGAATGACAGGTAAAGCATGTACAGCGATGCAACCCCCTCCTTTAATGATGGATTGCACCAACGAATAATAGACCAATGGTAGATATCGATAGGGATTGCAGCTTAGGTCAGTTGCAGGCTGCATAAAAATGCCATCCAAAATATGCACTTGACCCAGGCATAGGTGGGAAAAGGTTAGTTGTTGATTCTGTTGAAATGTGGACTGCAACTGTATAGCACAATTTTTGTTCAACAGAGAAAGAATTTATTTCCCAAGGAAATGCTAAAGGCGATCTGTTGCAAGCAAGAAATTTGAGACGTTATATTAAACAGGTAAGTTAACCATGCTTTTATTAGAGTAAGTTAATTTTAATTGCATATTCCCTAATGTACTTGCCTTTTGTGTAGTTAACTGTTGCTAAGTCAATTTGTGAAAAACGACTGAGAAATCTTGGTGATCCAGATTATCAACTTGGCATTTTAGCTTCGGATGATTATCAGAACGTGCTGAAAAATAAAGTTAGTAATTTACTTTTTTTAAAATTTACTTCTGTGAAGTATGACACTATCAGATTTCGTGAAGGTTTTGATAAAGTCTTTATTTATTTTTTTTTTTAAATATTTCACTTTCCCATCCATTTTTTTCCCAGGGCCCACAAAACCTCCGTCTTGCTTTGATACAAGTTCTACTTTACAGTTACCATACAACCAAAACTCAG
The DNA here is from genome assembly GCA_013389805.1 of Trigoniulus corallinus. Classification (NCBI taxonomy): domain Eukaryota; kingdom Metazoa; phylum Arthropoda; class Diplopoda; order Spirobolida; family Trigoniulidae; genus Trigoniulus; species Trigoniulus corallinus. The sequence continues at coordinate 24,181,223 of JAAFCE010001963.1, read as the reverse complement.
CCTTATGCCAGGGAAACTAATTATCACTAATATTTGTTTCGTATCATAATTTAAGTGTTTCATTGTCTCAGTGGTTAACATGATCAAATCAGTGGTTTCACAATCAATTCTGGCTGAACTGTCAGTGTTCTAGCTTTGATACTGGATTGACATGGGTTGGCCTCTTTTGGGCAAACATAAAAAGAACCCTCTCTACTATGAAACGCACACAGGGGTATTTCAATGATCTGGGCGGCCAAAATTATTTTTCTAGTTTAGATGGCACAAAAAGTGTTCTTAGGTTATAGTATAATACTGGAATGCATTACAAATCAGTTTTATGTTATTTAACTCTATAGGTGCTTATGCTACATTGATGCACTGATAGACAATAAATATGTTGCATTAAAATTGCAATGTCTTCCATGTTGCACAAATTATTATTTGAAAAATAAACAAAATATGAATAAGACATAAATCTCTTAGCCTGAGGAAGAAGAGCTCGAGGGTTCCTCATCATTGTATTTTAATTCTAGGGAGATAATGCTTCCTTTGCTGTTACATTACAGGTAAAGGGTAGTCTGTGAGACTACCAAAGGAAATTCCAATATTTTATTGAAATGCAGTGCTATAACTTTCAAACTTGATTGCATATTTGTTAATCAATATGTTGCAATGCACAATGCAACATTTATTTTAAATTTTTAAATTCAATAAAAATTTGCCCATGATGATTACCACAAATTGCTCTGGAGCACTAGTGGTATGGATATTGCATCATCCATTTAATTTTTGATGGGGCAGAAGGAAGAAATTTGACGATTTCATGTAGCAGATGTGTTTGCACCCTTTGCACTTTTGGTTAGGGAGGGCCTTTGGTCTCCCCCTGCCCAGGGTGCTTCTGACCACTTGCGCTCCTGAAATTTACTTAACATGGGAGGAAGCTGTCCATAGTGATATGGTAGTGTGAGGGGTGGACAGGGACCTGGTAGGAGATAGGTGGGAGTAGGGGAACTAGAACCGGCAGACCTGACCCTGTCACATGTGGGATAAGGGTATAGCTACCAATTGCTAGGCTGCCCCTTAGTCATGCTGCACTGGGCTTCACATTTGTAATGCAGAGCTGCATTACTACAAAAAGCTCCACAAAAATGGATTGTAACAGTAGTCTGCCAGACTACCAGCTACCAAAAAAATATAGATTGGAATTAATTTATAAGGAAATTATTGCTTGGATCGTTATTAATCAGAAAAAAATGAAGGTACAGAAAATTTCAAGGACATTGCATCCTTAGAAACCGATGATCTGCAATTTTTGTTAGATGGTTGTAGTCTGTCATACTACACTTTACCATTCTAGGGTTAAAACAATAGCACTAACTAGTAGTAAATTTAACAACCACTATCAAGAATAGACTTTAAGCTTTCTATTACATCTAAAATAAATGCAGGGAAACTTTGGGATTATCAACTTATGGGCTTAAATTTGAAAAGAGTTTCAAAATACAACACTGCAAATTTACATTCATTTGAAATGCTATTTTATGGGTAATATGGTAGGTAATATAACAAATGAGGGTGATTAGTATGAACACTGACCAGCTTTATCACATCCCTTGGCTTGCACTTTCAAAAATCTACACATAAGAAAATTAACCTCAATCAACAGTATGGCTATTCCAAGTAAGATGTATCCACTTATGATGACAATCTAATTCTGCCAAGTTTTAAGATTGTTATAATTGTATGAAGAGGGGGAGAACATTGTCATATCACATGAACACCATTTAACTTTATTTGACACCATGTTTTTTCAAACTTATATCAAATTTTTCAAATTGACTTCTGGCCTTTGAGATCGATGTACAGTAAAACCTGTCAGATTGAGCACCTTGATATTATGACCAACTCTCTACATTGAACATATTTCTATGGAACCAAACATTCCCATAGAGATTGCATTATGTAATATCACTTACATTAAGCACCTGCATACTTTGTACATTGACCACTGTAAACCAGCACCAAAACAGCAGTTCACTTCCATAGTTTGAACATAAATGCCTATTTGTATCATGCTAAAAGTGTTTGAATCTTTAAATTTTTGAATTTTTTTTTTTAAATAAACTAGGAACCCTTTTAAAATGAATGATACAGCACTGTAATTTGGCCCTAAAATAATACAGTTAAGAATAAATTATGTGCCACAGACATTGGAAGATTTGGGCCTTGAATTATCCCTTTGCGAATCCCCATTATTATCAACTATTCGATCACCCATAGAAATCATTTGATTTCAAGACGTCACTCAAACACATTCTCATGGCTGAGCAAAAGTACACAGAGTTAAATTTGGAGCAAAAGAAATTTGTAAGTGAAAGTGTAAGACAATGGTGTATTGCAAAGAAAGTTAGCAACTGAATTTTATGTGGAGCCATTGCTCATATAAAAGCATGGATAAATAAGTTAATTATGATATTAAATGTAAAAATGCTGCTGAAGAAAAGTGGTGCTAATGATGAAGTAAATGCTTCTGTCTTTAGTTTCTTTTTTTGACTTGCCACAGAAAAAGATCTCTGCTGTATATCAGGACCAATGCTGCAGGAAAATGCCCTCAGTGTTTCAAGGATGGATTGAAGGGGAAGCAATGGCTCCCCCATCAGTGCCTCAATGGTTGGCATATTTCAACTTATGCAACTGATCCAACATTTTGCATTGCTATCTCCATTTCTATACTGCCAGTCCAATCGTCGTTTCTGTCCATTCTGCAGTTGTCTAAACCACTGAAGATAGGATATTGTCTAAGGGGTAGTAAAGGACCATATGTAATTGCTGGCTAGATTTATACTAAAGGATTCTGAATATTTGAAGTGCCTCCTTATCTGCTGCTGGATCCATCACTGAGTGTTACTACCACTTTGAGAGTTGAAAACTTCAAGGCTAGCAATGCATTGGTTAAATGATTTAGGATAAGACAGTATTCACTTTTCATATTAACATATGTGGGGATTCTGTAGAAGCTGACGCTACTTCATCCTGCTGCCTCACCTTGATATAATGAGTAACTGTCTACATTGAGCACTTTTGAATGGAACGGCAAGTGCTCAATGTAGACAGGTTTTACTGTAATACCCCTCTGTGCAACGGTAGGCATCTTTAACCATTACCCCACCTGTGGCACAGTCGGGAAACCGTCTTATCTATCAGAACGCATACAAGGGTGATATGTTGGAAGGTATTTTTCTGCAGCTTGTTGTCAGTCTAAGGCACTCTACTGGCGCCAGGTGGCGAGCTCCTACACCTGGGATTTTTGCCTTATTATCTGTTGCATAGTAGTGAGGATTTTTTATGATCAAATGCCACCATACACCACATGGGACCTCTCTTTTACTTCAGAGGGTTTTGATCAAATTTAGTGCTAATCTTGGTGAAGAAGGAATGCAATGTTACTTTGGATTTATGTTGTGGCTGTTAATAAGTGCATCATACCATTGCCGCAGTCATGTATCTACACTCTGTAAAAAGTTTTCATCCATCCAGTAAAAAAATCGAGAGACATGACAAGATATAAATCACCATCAGGAGCATTAGTCTTTTTATCAGACTGCTGCTGGGTGTGATGGACCTCTGGTTGGCCATGTCCCTGGCGGAGTATAAGGGGAGAAAGGATCATTCAAATAAATTGAAGGACCATTTGGCAATGGAATAGCCTTGGAGAGGATAGAGTAGTGGGCTTGCTCAAAGGAAAGCCCACTATTGCTAGTATTGTAGAGGGAACACGTGAATTATAGCCTAGGGTTTCAGGAGTTTTATGGTATCATATGTAGGAATGAGAGTTGGTCTCTCCACTGCCATATTGGCCAACTAAGGTTGCTTGCAGTGCAGTGAATTAGAACTAGAATCATCATACTTTTACATAACTATGGCAGGGTCGGGTCTGTGGGTTATAATCCTCCACTCTCGCCTACCCCCCCCCCTCCACCACCATGCTCTCGTCTATCTCTCCACACAACTTCCTTCCAACTTTGCCCCTACTCCTGGTACCACCAACCACCTGGTGTCCTGTAATGTACCAAATAAGCTCCTCCTCCCCCTTTGCATCACATGCCCATACCACCTCAGCCTATTTTCTCTCATCTCCACAATGTTTCCCACTCCCAAAGCTACCTCTAATGAAATCATTTCAAATTCTGTCAGATTGTGACACCCCACTCATTTAGTGCACCATTTGCTTCTCAAACACTTGCATTCTCCTCTCTCGTGGTTCTTCCTTATTGCCCAACACTCTGAGCCACACAACATAGTGGGTCTAACTGCAGTTTTGCAAACTTCATCTTTCAATTTAATGGGGACCCGCCAGTTGCACAGCATTCAACTTGCCTTTCTCCACGTTAACCACCCTGCATTGATTATATGGGTAACGTCAATTTTTCCATTGCTCTGAAACGCCAAGAGTGGCGAATTGCGTTGGACACACCAGTTCTTGTCCGATCACTGCAGTTAAGCAACGCAACCCCAGTTAGTACTGACATGGGTGGTCGCTTGGGAGAGCTGGGTACTGCTAACACACCAAAATCGTCGCATTAGTCTGTGCAGTCTCTGCATGAGAACTACACTGTGGACAGGGGTCTCTAGCCCATGTTAGCCCATGTTAGTACCAACAAGGGTGGCTGGTAAAGAGCGTTGGGTGCTGCAAATTTCCCCTGTCCTACGTCCTCTACACCTACCTCCTCATCTCCCCTTAATGTGCTACTATCTTCCCATCATATCATTGCATTGACAGAGACATGGCTCTCCCCTGAAATTGATACAGGTAGTTATTTGCCTCCAAACTATACTGTTTTTCGGGCAGGATAAGCCCCACTCTTATTGAGGTGGAGGCCTACTTCTTGCCATCAATTTAGCTGCTCTCCACTCTGAGGCCCATGTGGTCAGGGCCCTAGATCCCTGCGAGTACTACTTACCCTGTACATATTACTTACGATTGTTTCCCCCCTTCTTTTGATCCTATGTTATTTCCCTCCCTCTTTGTCTTCCTCAGTCTTTGTTACTCACCTTGAATTCCTCACAACCCAGTTAGCTAACTACTCACAAATTATTGTGGTTGGTGACTTTAATGTCCCACACATTGTCCGAATCACCTGCCCCTCTAAAGCTCTGGCTCTTATGGCTCTTGTTACAGCTTGTAAATTGGAACAAATAAATTTTGTCACCAACTGTCATAATCATCTTTGAGATCTCTCTTTGTGGATCACAACTGTACACTCCAGTACTCCTCAGCTAAACTGGAGAAAGGGTGATTACTTCAATATGTATAAGTTCTTAGCTGCAGTAAACTGGGACTGCTTGTTGCAATGTAACTCCCTGGCTGCAGCTGTAGAGCTCTACTACACCATTCTCCTTGATGCACGGTAACGATTTATTCCATGGTAAACTGCTTCTAAGCCCAAAAACCATTATCCATACTGGTTTAGTGCAGAATTATTAATAGCTCTTAAAAATAAAAGGAAGGCCTTTAATAAGAAGAAGAAGCGGTCATCAGTATTGAACCATAATAGGTTCTCAAAACTACGTGCCCTGGTGAAATTCCTCATCACACGTGATAGAAACCATTATCTTAATTTTCTTACCATGAATATTCATTCCTCCTATCTGTTCTGGCACCATTATAAGTGCTACACTTCCAAAAGACCTACCAATGTTACCTTAAAATGTGGCAACACTCTTCTTGTAGAACCTGAAGATATATGCAGTTCTTTCTGCCAATCATTTCATGTGGATACACCTTCCAGTAGCCAATTGCCCTCTGATTATAGCTACCCTTATATTCTACCTCCATCCTTGGATACCCTCTCATGTTGGTCTGTTTCCTCTACAGAGGTTTTGAAGGCGATCAAGAAGCTTAAGCCTTCCTTATCTACTGACCCAGATATCTTGCTTTCCACTGCACTTAAGGCTTATAGCCATATTTTGGCTCCTCCACTGGCCATCCTCTTTAACTGCTGTCTTTCAACTTCAGAAGTCCCTGATTATTGGAACATGGCCCATGTAGTGCCTGTTTTCAAGTCAGGCTCTTGCTCATACCTTCTCAACTACCGCCAATCTCTCTACTACCGCCAACAGCTAAAGTGCTAGATTATGTCCTACTTAAACATCTCAAGTTATGGAGTAGGTCGTTTATTACACAGCATCAGCATGGTTTTATGGAAAAAAATTCTACTGAAACAAATCTTAGTCATTTGCATGCCATTCAACAGGCCTTTGACCAAAGGGCCCAATAAGATGCCATATATTTGGACCTGTCAAAGGCCTTTGATATGGTCCCTGTGGCACTTCTCTTATATAAGTTATCATCCTATGGCCTCTCTCCTATGTTATGCAAGTTCTTTGAGAACTATTTAATGGGACGTATTAATTTCATTAAGCTTGGCTCCCATATCAGCACTTGCTCTTATCAGCAGTTTGTTGGTGTGCCACAGGGCAGTGCATTAAGTCCCTTGCTTTTCATTATGTTCCTGAATGACGTGTTCAGAAAAAGTTGACCCACTTGCCTTTGCTGATGACTTGAAAATCTCTGATTGTTCCATTCTTCAATCTGGACTTTTAGAAATAGAGGACTGGTTGAATATTAATGGCCTACAGGTTAACTACTCCAAATCCTATGTAATCACCTTTTCTTGGATTCGTGCACCAACTATCTATCCTTACTACTTTCTTCAAGGTAGTCCTTTGGGTCGGACTTCCCTTGTCAAAGACTTGGGGATATTTCTAGACCATAAATTAACAATGACCCACCAGATACATAACTTGTACAAAGGAATCAAAGGTCGCTTGTCCTTTGTTAAGGGATTGGGTGAAACTTACTGCCATCCAGCATTGGTAAGGCACCTCTGCAGGATGTTGATCGTTCCTAAAATATGTTATGCCATTATTTGTTGGTCCTTTTTCTTTGTTAATTTCTATAACTACACTACATGATCATTTAATTGATCACTCTCCAATTCCGTCTTCTTTTCAAATTCAGAGGTCCATCAGGCCACATTGCAGGGGTTCCAACCAGGTATGGCAAAAGGGTGGTCACTCTTTGAAACAGCTTATTATTCATTCTCACTTACTACTCTTGCATCGACAATACCATAATAGGTTAGAGAGTTCTAATCTTTTAGGTCTTCTGAATTTTCGGGTTCTAGGGCTTCCAAATATACGCTCACCTTTACTGAGAGCTAAGCAGGACTTTAATGACCTTCAACTTTCGATTGATGACCTTCTATTATCTAAGAAAGTATTATCCCAGAAAGTAATTAGTAGTCTATTAAAATTATAGACCTTTACAAATCTCCCAAGATAGCCTTTCCCATTCATTAATCCTACCCCAGGTCCTCGCGACCAGCCTCCATTAGGTTCGACCTGTCATGGCTGGTTGGCTTTTCCCCAACCCATTCCCGGTGGTTGGCCACCAAATTTAGTCCAGATTCCCTCAGCAGCCTCCAAGGGGTTTGGCCTGTTATAGTTGCTTGGCTTACTCCCAACTCATTAGTATAACATAACATTTTGTTCATTTATCATATATTAAGCTATCTTTTTTATATACTACTACTACTAACTACAGAATACAAAAATGAAATATGAATTAACTCCAGTATCCCAAGACAACGTCCACTCCTCTTACTGTATAGCTTGCTGGTGGTAAGTTATCAGGTGATGTTACTGGTTGTCCTGTTCACTTCTTCTGTGGCCTTGCAGATCACTGAAAACATCGTTAAATCAACAGTTAGTCAAATACAAACAAATAAAATTCAAAAACAATTCCAAAATCACTAAACCACAGATACAGTAGAACTGCAATTTTCAAAACTTAGGCTATCCAAATTGCTGATTCCACAGAACAACAAATTTAAAGTTTTTTCTTCCCCCATACAGTTTTATGTGATTCTGGGTCAAATTTATGGCTGATTCAGAATATGTTGTCAGATTTTGTCGATCATGTCAGGATTTTTAGATATATGTGAACATTGATTTACTCAGATTATACAGTATGTCCATCACACACAGAAAATGGTAACAACACACAATAAAAAATAACTTTAAATTCGTTTTTGTTTTGATTTTCTCTTGTATTCAACATCGGGAACATCCCTAATTAGTCCCCAGCAATACTCGGCCAACATATTATGGCTCCACCTGCCCTGATAACGTTTTTCCATGACAGAAATGTCCTGGTGAAATCTTTCACCATGTTCGTCACTAACATCACCAAGGTTCAGTGGAAAAAAGTCCAAATGACAGTTTAAAAGATGAATTTTTAAGGACATATTACATCCAAGTTGTTGCTCAGCTTTCAAAAGTTCATTTATTAGCTGGACATAATTTTCTTCCTTCTTGTTGCTCAAAAAACCCATTATTACATTCTTTAAAGCAATCCATGAACGACTTTCTATTTCATCTAATGAAAAATCAAAGTCACCATCCTTTATCAGTTTGCGAATATCAGGCCCAACCGAAATACCCTCTTTTATATTTGCTTCACTGATCTGGGGAAATTTGTTGGCTAAACATTCAAATCCCATACCACCTTGATTAAGTGCCTTTACAAAGTTTTTCATGAAGCCAAGTTTAATGTGCAAGGGTGGCAAAAAATCATTTTAGGGTCGACTAAGGGTAAGTGCAAAATATTCTTTTGACCAGAAATCAATGCCTGTCGGGCTGGCCAATTTTTTTGAACATAGTGCAATTGTTTTGCTCGGCTGTCCCATTCACAAAGGAAACAGGGAAATTTCGTGTTGCCTAATTGCATTCCAAGAAGTAGACCTATAACTTTCAAATCTTCACATATGTGCCAGTTGAAGACATAATATAGAATATGTAAAATTCTTGTTGAAATGTAGAAAATATGTTAATCATTAACCAACAACACAAAGTTAAATATGCTGTTGTGTGATATAAATTTATAACATTTAAAATCCAAATACCTTGGAAACTCAATGTGATGAAAAAATTCTGAAAGCAGATTTGAATTCAGTGCAAAAAATTGATCTAAGAAGACCTAAAACCGTTTTGGGGGAAAAAATGCTGTTGACCAGTTATTATTCAAATCCCTTTCAGAATTTCAGAAAATAAAATTAAGAGGGAATGTACTGTGATTTGCAAAATAATGTGTGACTTAGCTGTCTAATAAAACCGATACTGACAGTCAAACAGCTTACTTTGACCAAGTTGTTCAGCAAGCAATGACTTTCATTTACAGTGTGGTACACATTCATACTATACAGCCCTTTTAAGTATGCCTAATATGTAAAAGTGTTGTCTTTTCATTTAATTAATTAAAAGCTATTTATATTTAAAAATTGTTTTTTTCTCCCATTTTCAACATACAAACAGTACAGTAAAACTTGTCTACATTCAGCACCTGCTGTTCATTCAAAAGTGCTCAATGTAGACAGTTGCTCTTTGTATCAAGGTGAGGCAGTAGGATGAAATAGTTCCTGATGTATGTTAATATGAAAAGTGGATACTCTTTTCCAAAATCATTCAAACCATGCATTGCTAGCCTTGAAGTTTTCAATTCCCAAAGAGGTAGCAACAGTGGCGTCACTAGGGTTGGCATCACTCATAGCAGTGACACCATGGTGTCACCCCCCTCTCCCAAAATAGCCACTTCTGCTTTGGTGTCACCCAATTTCTCATGGTGCGAGTGGTGTCACCTGGTGTGACCTGCACCCTTTGCACCCCCTAGTGATGCTACCTTGTGGCAGCACTCATTGAAGGATCCAGCAGCAGATAAGGGGGGAGCACTACAAATATTCAGAATCCCTTAATATAAATCTAGCTAGCAATCACATTAGGTCCTCTACTGCCCCTTATACAATATCCTATCTTTAGTGGTTTAGCTAACTGCAGAATGGACAGCAACTGTTAGGCTGGTAGTATAGAAATGGAGATGGGAATGCAAAATGTTGAATCATGCATCAGTTGAAATATGCCTCATTGAGGCACTGAGGAGGGAGTAATTGCCTCCCCCTCCATTTTTTTTTTCCTGCAGCATTGGTCCTGTATACAGAAGGAATCTTTTTCTGTTGCAAGTCCAAAAAGAAACTAAAGACAGAAGCATTCACTTCAACATAAGCAACACATTTCTTCTGCTGTATTTTTACATGTAGTGTCATAATTAGTTATCCATGCTTTTATATGAACAATGCCTCCACATAAAATGCAGCTGCTAACTTTCTTTGCAATACACCATTGTCTACACCATCACTTACAAATTTCTTTTGCTCCAAATTCAACTCCATGTACTTTCATTTAGCAATGGGAAAGTGTTTCAATGACGTCTTGAAATCAAATGATTTCTCTGAGTGATCAACTAGTTAATAATAATGGGAATTCATCTTTATATAGATTAGCAAACAGATAATTCACAGCCCAAATCTTCCAATATCTGTTTCAAATAGATTTTCCTTAACTAATTTATTTGTTTTAGGGTCAAGTAACAGTGCTGTACCATTCATTTTAAAAGGATTCCTAGTTTATTTAAAAAAATTCAAAAATTAAGATATTTAACACTTTTAGCACAATACAAATAGGCGTTTATGTTCAAACTATAGCAGTTAACTGCTGCTCTGGGACTGGTTTTGAGTGGTCAATGTACAAAGTATGCAGATGTTTAATGTAAGTGATTCTACATAATGCAATCTCTATGGGATTGTTTGGTTCCATAGAAATACGTTCAATGTAGTGGGGGTGGTAATAGTATCGAGGTGCTCAATCTGTTACATTGAGCACCTACCATTCTCTTCAAAAGTGCTCAATTTAGACAGTTGCTCATTTTATCAAGGTGATGCAGTAGGATGAAATAGTGTCAGCTTCTAAGTTACAGTTTCTCCACAGCAGTAAATGAGAAAAGTAAATATTGTATCTTTTCCTAAATCATTCAAGCTATTCTCGCCTTGAAGTTTTCAATTCTTGAAGAGGTAGCAACACTAAGGGGCAGATTAAGGTGAGCACTTTGAAAAAGTGTTCCTGAAATATTTTTAAATATAGTAAAACCTGTCAGATTGAGCACCTTGATACTATGACCACCTCTCTACATTGAACGTATTTCTATGGAACCAAACATTCCCATAGAGATTACAATATGTGATATCACTTACATTCAGCACCTGCATACTTTGTAAATTGACCACTATAAACCAGTCCCAGAGCAGCAAATAAACCTCCACAGTTTGAACATAAACGCCCATTTATATCATGCTAAAAGTGTTAGAAATGTGGGGAATCTGTAGAAGCTGACACAATTTCATCCTTCTGCCTCACCTTGATATAATGAGCAACTGTCTACTTTGAGCACTTTTGAACGGAATGGCAGGTGCTCAATGTAGACAGGTTTTACAAGGTTTACAGAATCCCATAGTATTTATCTAGCTAGTGTAGTGTTCGTCACCATTTTCATGGTTTCTCGTTTGGCATGCATGTGCATTTTCGTTCTTTAGAGAACAGAGAATGTGCATCGTTTTCTTTAACTTCTAATTGGTCCCTTTTGGATTACTTACCATAAAATCTCACGTGGTACCCGCATATTATACATGAAACATAGGGTCATTTAATGTGGACTATATGTGAGGGCAGACTATATATGAGTACAAACTCTAAATGAAACCAACTGTTCTCAATGAAAACAGATCCTCATTTTGTGAACATTTTATTACACTTAGCAACATGACTTTACACAGTATGTTCTTATTTATATGATATTTCAATATAAAATCTTTCACATTTCAATTTTCATCAGAGTAATCTGACATTTCATGTTCATATTCATTTGATCCCATTGCCTCTACAAGTTGCACCACTGGCTACAGTAGGAAATTTAAAGTGCAGACTATACATGAGTGTGGACTATATTTGAAACATACATATCGCTAATGCAGACTATAGATGGGGGTGGACTGTATTGGAGATGCAGAGTTTACGTGAGATTTTACAGTATTTGAATTTAGTATTATTCGAATTGTTTAGAAGCTTTTATTTTATATGTAAAGGCCCCCATACACGTTCAGTTTTATCTTCAGTTCTAACTGTTCAGTTCGATCGCCACGTGTGTGGGGGAATCTCATCGAATCTTCATTTTAAATTTTTGAACTGAAGATCTTTTGGATTCACCAAAGATTTAACTGAACAGTTGAACTGAACTGAACGTGTGTGGCATTATCTTTAGATAATAGCTCAGTTGTATAGACAGCAGCGTCATGGCTACATGGTCGAAGGACTTCCTAATTGAATTCATATTACTTTAAAAAACAGAAGAATGTTTGTAGAAAGTTACATCGAAGGACTACCATAACAGAGGGAAGAGAGAAGCAAGCTACGAAATTTTGATTTTCGAAAGTGAAGGAGTTAGAGACGAATGTCACAAGAGAGCATTGTCAAAAAAAGAAATAATTAATTTGAAATGTGCATTTCGAAAGGAGAATAAACAGGATAGGAAATCAAAAGTATCGGATGCTTTTCATCCAATGGAATGTGCAATTGACCAAATTGCACATCTTACTTGACCAAATAAATGGAGCGGGCGAATTGCATTGGACTGTTTGGCAAATTCCTTAACTGAAGTTAAGCAGCGCAACCCTAGCTAGTACTGACATGGGTAGCCGCTTGGGAAAACTGGGTACTGCTAATACCCAAAAATCGTTGCATTAGTGTAGCGTCTGTGCAGTCTCTGCATCAAAACTATGCTGTGGACGGGGCTCTAATGACCTTTGTAGTTGAAGGGCCCTAAACCACCAACAAACAACAACCAAATTAATGCAACCGACCTTGGTTCAGTATCAAACCTAGAACCACTAATGCAGTTACCAAGCTTAATACCCACTGTGTTGCTAACGTGGGATTACTAAATGCACATTAGTTTATTAAAAAAAAACATTACTATTATGATGTCCATTTTTTTTAATATAACGATGAATAACAGGTTTTTTTTAAGTCTTAAACAACTGCTAATATGATTTCAAGTGCTGTATAATACAGTAGTTCAGGAGGTATATTGTATGTGGCAAGCATGGTAATCAAACTGCTTTTTGGAAAATTCTATAATTTTGAACTGTGTGTGTATGGCAAAATCTGTATCAGTTTTAACTGTAGATATTTCTCTCAGTTTGAACTGAACAGTTACAACTGAAGATTAAACTGAACGTGTATGGGGGCCTTAACAGCAGTTCTACACTTTTCAAAATTAGAGAGCGTTTCTGAATACTGGACTGAACAGACGCATTTCTCGAGTGTTCCTTTTCTTAAGTTTAGTTGTCGTTTTTCCAGATATAACTTATAGATATTTCATAAAATAATTGTTATAATATATGAATTTAAAAGTTACCCTGTACAGAAATTCAATCAAGATAGCCTTCTTCTATGCTAGCTTGGTTTGGTTTGTTGGTGTTTAAGGTCCCATCAACTACAAGGTCATTAGAGACCCGTCCACTGCATAGTTCTAGTGCATAGTCTGCACAGACACTACACTAATGCGACGATTATTGGGTATTAGCAGTACCCAGCTTTCCCGAGCGACCACCCATGTCAGTACTAACTGTGCTTGCGTTTCTTAACTTCAGTGATCAGACGAGAACTGGTGTGTCCAACGCAACTCGCCGCTCCCTTCTATGCTAGCAGTTACATTAGATCCACTCCTGCCTCTTAGACAATGAGCTATCTTCATCGGTTAGCCAACTGCAGAATCTAAAATGTCATTTTAGTGTTCCCTAGCTTCAAAAAGATTGATAACCACTGGTCTATACCATCTCTTAACAAATGTCGTTTGCTGAAATTTAAATCTGCATGCAGTACTTTCTTTTGAAATCAAATGATATATATATGGGTGGTCAAAAAGTTTTAACAATGGAAATTCATCTTTATATGGATTTACAAAAGGATGCATCAAGGCCCAAATGTTCCAATGTCTATTGTAAATCGTTTTCTTAACTGGTTTATTTGTTTTAGGATCAATTTACAGTGCTGTTCCATTCATTTTAAAAGGGTCCCTTGTTCATTTCAAAATAAATTCAATAACTTGAGATATTCTAGCATTTTTAGCATGATAAAAAGGGCATTTATGTTCAAACTTTGGAGGTTAACTGCTGTTCTGGGACTGGTTTAGAATGGTCAATGTACAAATAATGCAGGTGCTTACTATTAGTGATATCACATAATGTAATTTCTGTAGGACTGTTTGGTTTCATAGAAATATGTTCAATATAGAGGTGGTCATTGTTTAAAGGTGCTCAATCTCACAGGTTTTACTGTAGTAGTTGTTGTTTTGGTAGTGGGTGGCATTGTAAAAATCATTGGGGAAAATAGACTAATCTGGTGTTGGCCTGTAGTAAGAGAGAAACTGTTGAGGTCCATCACAGTGGTGTAGGTTATCACAAACAGGAGTAGAGAAAGGCGAAAGCAGACACCAACACGTAATATTGCAGGATTTTCTAATGTGTGGATAGAGAGTTGGAAGATAGTTGAGAATTATGAACCAGAACTCAGTACCCGTCCTTGCCATAAGCAGAATTATGGTGTAATGATAATAATTCAGCTTCCCTCAATGGCCCCACTGATATTCACGAAATTCCCATACCTGCATGCCAAAACAAATGCTGCACTCCAATTACCTATCATGAAAGTGTAATATCATGTGGATTGGATGGAGTGGTGAGAAACCAATGGATTTCCATGAGAAGAACGGGTAGCAAGACCAGTGTAAAATACAAATATACTACAACTAACCAGAAGCATACCAGTGTGGCAAATCCTGGTGTCACCACACTACTGACCTTCATGTATACACTTTATTTTGCCATGTGCCTCATCTGAGTCACCAAAATTTCAAATGCTTGTTTCAGGTACACATGTACTGTATATAATACATAAAAATAATTGCATAAGGATATGGTAGTGTGTGGGGTAGGTGGGTACCTGGTAGAAGATAGGCGGAAGTGGAGGCCTAGAACCCAAAGACCCGACCCTGACAAAGGCGGGATAAGGGTATGATAATGATGATATATATTGTGTAAATTTTAAAGTAACCAATTCGTTTATTTCAAAATCTATAAGATAAAGAAAAAATGTTGAAGAAATCGTTGCAGCTGCTGGAGGGGGGACATTCATTTCCTGGTTTAGAATGGTCAATGTACAAATAATGCAGGTGCTTACTATTAGTGATATCACATAATGTAATTTCTGTAGGACTGTTTGGTTTCATAGAAATATGTTCAATATAGAGGTGGTCATTGTTTAAAGGTGCTCAATCTCACAGGTTTTACTGTAGTAGTTGTTGTTTTGGTAGTGGGTGGCATTGTAAAAATCATTGGAGAAAATAGACTAATCTGGTGTTGGCCTGTAGTAAGAGAGAAACTGTTGAGGTCCATCACAGTGGTGTAGGTTATCACAAACAGGAGTAGAGAAAGGCGAAAGCAGACACCAACACGTAATATTGCCGGATTTTCTAATGTGTGGATAGAGAGTTGGAAGATAGTTGAGAATTATGAACCAGAACTCAGTACCCGTCCTTGCCATAAGCAGAATTATGTTGTAATGATAATAATTCAGCTTCCCTCAATGGCCCCACTGATATTCACGAAATTCCCATACCTGCATGCCAAAACAAATGCTGCACTCCAATTACATATCATGAAAATGTAATATCATGTGGATTGGATGGAGTGGTGAGAAACCAATGGATTTCCATGAGAAGAACGGGTAGCAAGAACAATGTAAAATACAAATATACTACAACTAACCTGAAGCATTCCAGTGTGGCAAATCCTGGTTTCACCACACTACTGACCTTCATGTATACACTTTATTTTGCCATGTGCCTCATCTGAGTCACCAAAATTTCAAATGCTTGTTTCAGGTACACATGTACTGTATATAATACATAAAAATAATTGCATAAGGATATGGTAGTGTGTGGGGTAGGTGGGTACCTGGTAGAAGATAGGCGGAAGTGGAGGCCTAGAACCCAAAGACCCGACCCTGACAAAGGCGGGATAAGGGTATGATAATGATGATATATATTGTGTAAATTTTAAAGTAACCAATTCGTTTATTTCAAAATCTATAAGATAAAGAAAAAATGTTGAGGAAATCGTTGCAGCTGCTGGAGGGGGGACATTCATTTTCTAAAGCAGTTTGGGAATTTCGGCAGTAAGTTTTTCAGGAAAATGCAACCTTAAATTTTTTTTCATTGATAGATAGGGGTATTTTTAACTATCACAACAACTAGCTCTAAAAAAGAAATGGGAAATTTGGATACATCATATTCATCATCATCATACCCATCATCATACACATGCCCTGAACTATTTGCATAAAGTCTTCTTCTAACTTGATTTCATAATACTGTACCTCCCAAACTACTTGTCATAGAACACTATCATAAGCATTCTTCAATGTAGCCAAGTTGTGTTGGATACGCCAGGGCCCGTATTCACAATAGAGACTAACGTCTATAGACTGGTCTAAATTTTAAGACTGGTCTACAATCATATTCACCAAATAGACTAAAGTCTATAGAGTGGTCTAAAATGCTCGATTTTAGCTCAAAACTTTAGCCTACTCCTCGACTGGGCTAAATAGCATTTTAGCCATTATTCTCTGTGTTGTGCAGAGAAAAATGGACACAGGAGTGATATTTTAGAGTGTTTTTCCTCAGCCTTTTGCTGACCCAAACTGCAACCGCTATGTTTATTTATCGTCGGTCTACTGCTGGTTGGGTCACTCCACCGTGCTCCTACAGAGAAAAGAACTCCCAACTCTTTTCCCGCCTATGGCAGGGTCCGGTAACCAATTGTCCCTCTGAATGATGGACCACAGCCCGGCTGCCTACCAAACCTCCAATTCCTACACTTATATATCGTTAGTCTACTGTTCATTTAGGAATTCTACTGACGTTGGGGGGGTGAGCTTCTACACCTAGGAATTTTGCCTCATCTATTTGTTGCATAGTAGAGGGGGTTATACACCATATGGGACCTCAGTTTTACTTCTCATTCAAAGGAAGGCGCACTTGAGGCGCCCATTATGAGGATCCCGCTATGGGTGCCTGGCTTACTGCCCAGCCCATGGAATAAATCAAATCATTGACTTATCATCATTGATTTAGCTGGCAGCACTGCTAGCTTTGTTGGTTGTCTATTAGATTACACTTCCCACAAATCGATTTTCAACAATTTTGTGAACTTATTGGTTAGACTTTTTAGTTTAAGTTATTGGCTTAGTTACTAGTGACTGTGTTTTGGTGGGTTTGGCCCATGGCTGGGCCCACTTGCAGCCATTTGAGGCCTGGCGCCTGCCAGTAGGCTTAATACACAGAATTAACCCTTTAGTGGGTATGTGGGGTATATGAACACCCCACCTTCATAAATCAAAATTTTTTTATATGTTTGGATAATTTCAGAAACCTGAATATCCCTCTAGCTTACTTTTATACCTTTCCCTACATTTTGCAAAGCCAAACATATTTATTTCTTTTTTGGTTTTTCTCTAAAAGTGATGTTGTCAACACCCCACTTACCTACTTACGTAACTTTTTGCGACTTATTATTTTTGCTGATTTTTAATGTTCTGGTAATTTATTTTGACATATTAGCTATGGATGACTATGAAAAGGAGCAGAAAAGACTTAGAAACCTTTCTAAACTTGTGGGTTTCAGTGAAAAGTGATATATCTGAGTGGGAGGATAGTGCTGAAGACAAGTGCTAATAGCATATATGGGAGATGCACTATTTTGGTGCTGTAAAGAAGATAAAGCACCTCATCTCAAGATGCTCAAATTGTTATCAATTTATCTGCTTAAATTACATGCTTTACCTTTCTAATAATTGACAAAATTTCAGTAAGAAACTTTTGGAATAATAATTTTATTATAAAAATTAACAAAAAATTTCAGACTTTTATTTCAACTTTTGAGATTCAAAAATTTTAAATACTTTTTGGTACAATTTAAGATTTTTTTGCAAAATCATATCTAGCAGAGTATGTAGTTAGTTTTAATTCGGTTTTTAATCATGCAACTTTGGATTTCAAAATTTCTGTCAGTTTTTTGAAAGATGTGCAATTTTTGATATTTCTTCAAAAACAATTTTTTTCTCTATATATTTAATCAGTTTTCAAAATTTTTTTGCATATACTTATTTAGTATGCTCCAACAAATAAAATAAAATTTTAAAACAAGAATTTAGGTTATGCAAATAATTTTTGGGGCTGGGGTGTTGTGAGCACCCCACATACCCACTTATGTCACTTTAATTCACCTACCTACTTAAGGGTTAAGCTAAGTTGTGGCATAGTCGTCTGCTTGCATTGTGATCACCGTCTGCTAGTGATTATGGAGGCGTCTGGAGGCCCTGTTGGCTGTTGCCAAAGTGATGGCGCCTCAAGTGTTGTGATTTGTTTGTGGGAAAGATATTTATCCACGTAACTTGACTATTAAATGTATAATTTTGCTTGAAAAAAATCACATACTGATTGTCTAAATGTAATGCCCAATGAGTCTCAGCTAATGACAGCTAGTTTTAAATGTAAGGGTTGCTCCAGTGAAACCAGGGTACTCAGTTTCACTGGATTTGGATCCATCTAATGATAATCAACTAACCCTTACCAATCTTGAATTCTTACTGTCTACCACAATAACCAAGGTGATCACTGAGAGTTTGAATCCAGTCTTTGAATTTACCAAGGTTCTGCAGGAGTACATGGCACCGAATGAGATGGTGATTCAGGATTTGAAGTTGCTATGGTCTGAAATTTCTAAACTGGTGGCGGTCACACCAGCAAATGCTACTAATACAGTCAAACTTCGCTATAACACACCCTGGTTATAGCATTTTTTAGCTTATAACACACACAAGGGAAAGTCCCGGCCAGCACTAATGCATCAGTATAAAGAAATTGATTGGCTATAACACACTCAGATATTGCATACAACACACAACTGGTTTGGTCCCTACAGTACTTTCAACGTGTGAGAGACCTCGGATATAACAAACAGCTGTAACATGAAACTAGATGGCATACCCCACAGCTTAAGTAAGGCTATATGGTGCAAGAGTTTTCCTATCTAGGGTCAGTTTTCCAGAGCAATGGGGAAATCGACTCTGACGTGGCCCATAGGGTTAATGCAGGATGGCTGAAGTGGAGACAGGCAAGTGGGGCCAATTTTACAGAACTGTCATTAGGTCAGCTATGCTATATAGCTCAGAGTGTTGGGCTGCTAGGAAGACCCATGAAAGGCAAATGCAAGTTGCTGAGATACGAAAGCTACACTACATGTGTGGGGTGTCATGATCTGACAGAATTAGAAACAACTACTTTAGTGGTAGCTTGGGGGTGGCAGATATTGTGGAAAGGATGAGAGAGAAGCGTTTGAGGTGGTATGGGCATGTGATGAGGAGGAGCTTATTACGTCCATTGTGGGACTGCAGGTAGTTGGGGGCACCAGAGGTAGTGGAAGACCAAAACGGGCATGAGTGCAGGTGGTGCAAAGGGATATGGTGGCATGTGGGGTGGAAGGGGACTTGGTGGGGGATAAGCGGGAGTGGAGGATTAGAACCCACAGACCGGAACCTGCCTAAGGTGGGAGAAGGGTGAGATGATGATGATGAAAGGAAAATATTCTCAGCAGTGTGGAATCTGGCAAAATTGCAGCTGACTGCAAGTGTGTGCGTCTTGAAGTATAATTATACAAGTCTAGGTCGGCTAGTCTAGGTTGAATTTATCTTGAAATTAGCATATTTTTGTTCAGTTAACATAGCTTTGGCATCATTTAACAATGTTTCTGTTATATCACACACTCGGTTATAAGACACAGACACGTGCAGTCCTGATGGTGTGCGTTATATCCGAGTTTGACTGTACTAAAATCCTATGCTAAAGTGGCTGCAGCTGGTTACTGTAAGCTCTCAAAACCTTGGGACCATCCGTCATCCTCTGTACAGTTTAAGGCTAGTAGGGAGGTTGAGAGCACTGGGCCATCCGATATTCGTCATAAAACACATAGTCCCAGTGATTTCAGGGTTGGGTGCCTTTCCTGATCTTGAAGTGCCACCTAAAACTATATCAATTAAAACTTTTGTGACATGCTTAAACCCTAAGTTGGCTTGCCAATCCTAGTTGGAGCATTTGAAAGAACATAAAGGAGGGCGGTACAAGCAGATTATACAATTAAATGCTAAATGTAGCACATAATTCTTCTTTTCTTATTGAAAATCTAGAATCTGACGCGGATTTCTTGTTTGCACCCAATAACGGTCTACTAATTTGCTCGTGAAATGCTTTGTGGATAAGGTGCATGGCAGCATGGTGAAGGACCATCTTATTATGAAATGCCCTACTTCATCCTATACAAATAGTAATAGCATTATTGAGGGGAGAGAGGTAAGCCCCATCACAAATCCAGTTTAATGGTCTTCTCTTAATATGAACATCTATTATCAGAATGTCCAGAGCCTTTGAGCTAAAAGTTACTCATTTTTGACCAACTTATCTGTTGAAACATATGATGTTATTGTCCTGATGGAAACCTGGTTCTCTGAAGAGATAAACTCTGCAGATTACTTTCCACCGAATTTCTGGGTGTTCCGACAGGACGAGTTAGCTTCTTATTTTGGGGGTGGTTTGTTGATAACAGTCAATATGAATACTGTCAGGGAGAAGGCAGCTGAGTATACCTGTGTGGTGTGTTTATCAATATTGATGCCTAACATAGAGCCTATCACACTGTTGGTCGGTTATTTTTCCCTGCCCTGACAGTTGCTGAATTTACATTGTCCATTGAAGCCTTAACTACAAATTTGGCCTCTTGCTCTTTAGTCGTTCTTTTGGGGGACTTTAATGTCCCACTGATTGACTGGGCCTCTCCCATTCCCATTTATTTAGGCTCGCTTCACACCAAACGAATCCGGATCACTCAGAATCAGTCCAAATCAAGGTGAATCTAACTTACCAGGATTCAGCTTGGTGCTCCACTACTCAAATGTACACAGATGCAGTCTTTCCTTTCACATCAGATCAATCTGATTCAATCTACCTTGATTCAAGATTGACAGTGATTCGGCTGGTCAGAATCTTCTACCTTCAGGCATTCATGAATCTACAGATAGTTAGGGCAAACAACGTAAATGTAAACATAAAACTCAGCATACTTAAAATTTTTTACGTTTACGTTTTATGTAGCTATAGTTAGGGCATGTCAATTTGATGTTGTGTTGCCAGACTGGTGCAAAACAGTGTGGCACTTACCAAATAATGCATTACTCCAACAACCACGTTTGCTCTGCATGACACCTGTACTTCGTGGTGCAGCAGTATATCAGGGGTAGCCTATGTTTTCACGGCATTTTCTAAACCAGCGTTTCCCAACCTTTTTTGACTCGCGTACCACTTGGTAGTACATAACGCTAAATTCTACAACTTCATTAAAATGATTGTATTTTGTGAAATGTTATTGTAATGTGTTACTTTCTAATTCTAATTTAATACACTGCAAGCATCCCTCATCATCATCACACCCATCACCAGCATAAAACGGGGTCGGGTCTGCGAGTTCCAATCCTCCACCCCCGCCGATCCTCAACCAGGGCCCCATCCACCGCACACACACCCATGTCCTTCTGTACCACCTGCTCCCACGTCCTCTTTGGTCTTCCCCTCCCCCTGACGCTCCTAACCACCTGAAGTTCCAAGATGGACCTAACCAGTTCCTCCTCCCCCCTATTCTCCATCATCATCTTCTCTGCGATGTCCCCCACCCCCAGACTACCTCTAACATGGTCGTTTCGGATCCTGTCAGCTCTTGACACCCTGCTCATGAAGCGCAGCATTCGCATCTCAGCCACCTGCATTCTCCTTTCATGGTCATTCCTCACGGCCCAACACTCTCAGCCATACAGCATAGCTGGCCTAACCACAGTTCTGTAGACTTTGCCTTTTAGCTTTACGGGCACCCGGCGGTCACACAGGTCACTTGCCTGTCTCCACTTCAGCCAACCTGCCTTAATCCTATTTGACACATCAGAGTCTATTTCCCCATTTCTCTGGAACACTGATGCTAGGTATCTAAACTCCTGCACTGCTGGTATCACCTCATCTCCTGAGCAGACCTCGCCTTCTGGCCCCTGACCACTCCAGTTAAAAGCTAGGTATTCTGTCTTTTTCATATTCACCTTCAGGCCCCCTTTCCCATTGCTACCTGGATGTCTTTTAGGCCCTTTTGGGCCTCCTCATTTGACTCTGCAAGCTTTCCCACATCGTTAGCAAATATCAAGCACTGAGGGGCCCATTCCCCCACTCCTGTCAGCAGCTCATCCATGACTAGAGTAAATAAGTATGGACTAAGTGCTGACCCTTGGTGTATGCCCACCTGCACGTTGAAGCTTTTTGTGTTACCCCAAGCCGTCCTCACCCTAGTGATAGAGCCATCATACATATCCTGCACTATTCTAATGTGACCGTCA
This sequence comes from Trigoniulus corallinus, assembly GCA_013389805.1. Taxonomy (NCBI): domain Eukaryota; kingdom Metazoa; phylum Arthropoda; class Diplopoda; order Spirobolida; family Trigoniulidae; genus Trigoniulus; species Trigoniulus corallinus. Next base: position 24,158,750 of record JAAFCE010001963.1, on the reverse strand, counting down.
TCTCCCCCTTCTTAGCACCTTCCATACTACCTGTCTAGGAACGCTATCATAAGCCTTCTCTAGGTCAATGAATATTGCATGGAGATCCCTCTTTCCTGCATTATACTTTTCTATCATCTGCCTTAGGATAAATATTGGCTCCATTGTGGACCTACCAGGCATAAACCCAAATTGATTACCCCAGACCGTAGTGCATTTTCTGAGGCGGCCTTCAATGACTTTCCCACAGCTTCATAGAGTGACTCATTAGCTTGATGCTTCTATAGTTTCCACAATCCTGGGCGTCACCTTTGCCCTTGAACAGTGGAACTATCCAGCTCTCACACTGCAAGCATCCCTGATAGGCCAAATTGGCAGTGGAGAAAATGACTCATTCCTAATTTATAACCCATTGAACCCCTAAGGAACCTGAAGCATAACATCTATTCAGCCTAATATTGCATACCTGCTATAATGGCACCTTCTTAAAGAAACTTACATTATCCTCACTGAGAGATGACCATTGGAAGAAAAAGACCTGTAATATGAGTCTGTTCGTGTCCCAACCTCCTTCAGTTTGAAGGGATGATCCTTTCTCCCCTATAGTCTACCAGGGATAAGCTGCCCCCCCCCCCCCCCCGGGGTACCCTTGTATCCTAATTTCAGCATTCTGTGAAAACGTTTAATGCTGTTAGATACCTGCCTCTGATGTAGTGAGTCCCAGCCCTAATTCTGTGATCATGTCTCAGACACTCAACCTATGAGAAGCAATGCAGCACAATTCTTGCAGCCCTCCTTTGTATCATTAAATTTCCCAAGATAACCCCTGCCTAAGGGGAAACCAAATTGGGTTACAGTACTTCACTATTGACTGTCATCATCTTCGTACCCTCCTCCCACCTGTGGCAGGGTTGGGTCTGCGGGTTCTTATCTCCACTCCCACCTATCTCTTACCAAGTCCTTCTCCACCCTGCATGTCTCCATGTCCCTCAGCACCACCTGTTCCCACGTCCGTTTGTCTTCCCCTACCCCTGGTGCCCCAAATCACCTGCATACCCATAATGAACCTAATAAGCTCCTCCTCCTCTCCATCGCATGCCCATACCACTTCAACCTCTTCTCCCTCATCTTTTCCACGATGTCTCCCACACCAAGCTCCCTCTAACGTAATTATTACGGACTCTGTCGGCTCGTGACACCCCAGTCATGTAGCTCAGCATTCACATCTTAGCCACTTGCATACTTCTTTCATGGTTCTTCCGAATTGCCCAACACTCTGAGGCATACAGCAAAGAGGGCCTAACGACCGTTCTGTAACCTTTTAACTTTATCGGGACCCGGCAGTCACACAGGACTCCACTTGCCTGCCTCCACTTCAGCCATCTGGCATTAATCCTATGGGTTACGTCAGAATCTATCTCCCCATTTCTCTGGAAAACTGATCCTAAATAGCAAAACTCTTGCACCACTGGTATACCCTCACCGCCACAATGGATCTCAATTGAAAGCTAGGTACTCCGTCTTCTTCATGTTTACTTTAAGACCCCCTCTTTCTATAGCTGTCTTAATGTGTTGTAGGCCCATTTGTGCATCCTCTTTGGACCCCTCAAGCTTTTCCTCATCATCAGCAAATACCAGGCACTGAGGGGCCCATTCCCCTATTCCCATCAGCAGCTAATCCATTACTAGAGTGAATAGATATGGGCTAAGTGCTGACCCTTGATGCACACGAACCTGCACCTTGAAGCATGTAGTGTTTCCCCATGCTGTCCTCACCCTAGCAATGGAACCCTCATACATATCCCGCATTATCCTAATATGGCCTTCATCAACCCTTTTCTTCCTTAAAACATTCCATAGTACCTGTCTGGGGACACTATCATATGCCTTCTCCAGTTCAAGTACTCCACTATTGGCCATACCAATGAAAAATAGTCTAATTTTATTTGCATTATGAATTTTATACGGTGCCCATATTTTCCAGAACTCAAAATGGGACGCTCCACAATAAATACACCTCCCCCATATATGTTGCTCGTCCGAAAAGTTTACGTCAAATATTAATATTGTTAAGGAAATTGCCAATCATTGACTATACATATTAACAACTTTACTGTATAATATTATTAATTAAAATTTTCATGAATTATAGGAAAAAAACGTTTCTATTATATTTTCTTGATTTATTTTTTTGTTATTTTTTATGTCCGCCATTACTGATTATTTTTCGCGTACCACAAACCAGCAACTCGCGTACCACAGGTTGGGAAACGCTGTCCTAAACAATTGAATCATTGATACATTTCTGTTTAGGGACATGCTGAAATTCCTAAATATCTGAAAATTCATTTCACCGTCTAATAAAAAAAATTATATTAATTAAAAAAACACTAGTGCCCTGTAAATCGACTTGTTTTAGGCTATATTTTTACCGACTCTGTTTGATTTTGAAAATTGAGACATAAGGTAGCGACACATGCATGTGCCATATTTTACGTTCGTCGTTTTTAAGCATTAACACTGCCACTATTTTTTATGTACAGTTTTGCAGACGAACATCACGTAAAAGACTTTGACGACATAAATTTTATGTTTTAAGTTTTACGTTTACATCATTTGCCCTAACTATGTAATATCAAACACATTGGACTTGGAACTTTTAAGGATGAAAATGGAAGAAAACAGTGCGACTTGGTTTGACTCGGATTGAGTTGGTGTGAAAGCAAGGAGATTTAAAATCAGATTCACCTTGATTGGATTGAGTCTGATTGATTCAGATTCATTTGGTGTGAAGCGGGCCTTAGGCTCAACCAATGGGAGCAAAGCTACCACTTTGATTGCCATGGCAGCCGTGACAAAATTTCGTCAATTCAATAGGATCTTCAACCATAATCAGCGTTTACTGGATCTATGCTTCAGTGACTTATCAGTGTTGTTAGAGGAGGCTCCTCCTCTTTCAAAATTGGATGGCCGTCACCCTGCTTTACATCTCTATCTTCAGTTCACCTGTGTTTGCTCCAATATAAGTTCATTTAAACCTCGCTGGTGTTACATTTGAGTCAGAGGTAATTATGTGCACTTATACAGTCTATTATAATCTGCAAATTGGGGTAACCTACAGCTTCTAGAGGATCCAGAGGCAAGAGTCGACTCTTTCTACCAGATCCTCCAGAAAGCTATGTCAGACTGTATTCCAGTAAAGCATCCACAGATGAAATGCTCATACTACCCTTCCTGGGTTTGTCTTGAAGTGATTAAGCTGACTAAGCATAAACGCCATCTTTTCAGCAGAAATAAACGTTATCCCTCTCCCTCAAGCTACCAGCAGTTTTCTAGGCTTAGCTCAGGTGAAACAGATGTTTATTAGGGACCAGTGTCAGTTTATGGCCAACATGGCTGCAAACCATAACTCATCTAAACGTTTTTGGTCACAATACAACAGATTGTCAAGGCAACATGACTACAGTTTGGCTCTGTGCATTGATGGCCATCTTGTCACTGACCACCAAGAATTGGCTGACAGGTTTTGTGATCATTTGGTCAACTTGCAAGAAGTGGCTCACCCCAGCGCTTTGGATTTTACCTGAGGGTGGGAAGAGTCTTTATATAGACAGTATATCCACATCTGAAGTGCATTGGGCTATTGGAAGGTTGTGCCCCTCATTTACCTTAGGCCCAGATGGTATTCCTTCAGTTCTAATCAATGCTTACCTTGACCTAATATCACCTATCCTATCAGAGTTGTTAACCTTATGTTTATGAACTCAGGCTGTTCCTCAGATTTGGAGGACCGTCCATGTATTGCCTATTTATAAAAGTGGATTGAGGGCAAGTATGGTCAATTACCACCCAATATCAATCTTATCTCCTTTTGCAAAGATTTTAGAAAAGATTATTTGGGCTAAATTGGTTCCTTGGAGTAGAAGATTTTTACACCCTGCCCAACATGGTTTTCAAGCCAATAAGTCAACTGAATTAAATTTATTGATGCACATTGACAATATAACAAATGCATTTTCAAAAAGGTGCCAGTTAGATGCACTATAATTAGATATCTCTAGAGCCTTTGATACAGTGTCCATTCCATTACTATTGAAAAAATTGGAGTGGTATGGTTTATTGGGAGATTTACAGAATTTCATAGGACTTTATTTAGCAGAACGTTACAACTATGTTAAAATTGGGGCGTTTTGAGCCAGAATCATTACAAACAAGTGTTTGGTCTTCCTCAGGGCAGTACCTTAAGCCCATTGCTATTTAATATTTACATTAACGATCTTTTTGCTGAACTTAGCTCTCAGGTAATTTCTTTGGCATTTGCCAACGACCTGCATATAAGAATTCCCATCTGCATATAAGAGAAATAAGAGAAACCTGGATATAAGAGAAACTTGGTTATAAGAGATTATTTTGGATTTCCCAAGGTGTCTCTTATATCCGAGTTCGACTATATCTATGAATGTCCCCCCAAATGGAGGTTCTCTCATTCAGAAATCTTATTATATATTCTAGGATTGTTTGGCTTTACCGCCTATGGGATAATAATATAAATTGCCAGATTTACTTAATCGATTGTGTGTAAGAGTTCCAAGTCGTGGTTCACGTCAAAGGCAATTTTTTGCTATTGCAGGGGACTTGAGGAACATGACTTTAATAGTCTGGCCCTGGGTATTAATGATTTATCTAAACCACTATATATTTTAAAAAGAAAAGTGCAATCATATCTAAGCAATAAATTGAAATAGGGATGAAACTATCTGGTGCTGTTGGGGTTGGCTTGTTGGGTTATAGAACGTTTTTATTAACATTTATTTTTTTATGTGTCTCGATGTTGGAGTTCTGATTACTGTATTTAGATATTAGGAATTCATTTTTACCCTGTTTTAGATTATATTGTAACTTATTTTAGCTCGTTTTATCTAAATTTACTATTTATTTGTATTTTTAATTTTTTTGCTATTTTTATACTTAGAGTGCACCTATGGTTCGATTTTTATGTACAATCTGATGTATCAACATCATGATAACTAATTACTGAATTTTTATTAGCAAAGTGTGTAATTGAGGTTTATTTTGTTTCTCCTTTCACTCCCCATCAATCCCCTTCATAAGACATTTTCCTGTTGTAGTGGTTGTCATAATGAATGACGATGTAAATGGTTAAAAATGTTCAAATCACATCTAAAATAAGTTTTAATTTTGGAGCATGTTCAGTGGAACTACAGACCCGATCCTGCCACAGTCAGGATATGGGTATGATGATGATGGTATGATTGTTAAGTGGCATGTAGAAGTGCAGAACCCCCTATTATGTATGATAATTTCTGACAGACTAAAACTTTTTTGACTGGCTAATATAATGGTCGGTGGATTTTAACAGTTTCATGGGCCTTAGACTGACTATACTTCCTGAACAAGCATACAGTATGCATAGTTGGCGAAATTTTTTTAACCAAATGCAAACCACGTAACTTGGAAATCGCATGAAAAGAACCCACATAAAATGAGAGCCAACTGTATTGCTTTTCATTTTTCAGCCATTGATGTATGCTGTTGTAATGGAAAAAGAATATGCACGAAAATATTTCATGCACTTTCTTGTAAGAGAAGACGCCCAATACTTATTAGAGTAAGTAAACAAATAAGACCAAGTCTGATAAATGCAAATTTTTTTTATTTTTAATCATCTTTTTTTGTATTTCTTTATTATTTCATAGATTTTATATAGCAGTGGCTGAATTAAAGGACTGTGATAAGGTATAATGTAAGCAAGAAGTCAGTTTCTGTAGTGGGTAGCAGTTTTTTTCACTACTAAACGATTTTTCTTAGTTGAAACTCCATCAATTTGCTAGTGAGATTTATAAAGTGTATGTGCCGTCCGTCAGTAATGTTCTGAAGCTTGATCGTAGTATATTGAAACGCATGGAGGCATTTTTGATTGCCAACAAGGTAAATTGATTTCCTTTCATATTCTTAATTTTTAAATTGTTTTAAGGAATTCTATTTTGTAATGACCTAGGGTCCAGAAGCATTTTATGAAGCCCAAGATGAAGTTTACAAGTTCATGGAGGAGCGGTACTATCCTACATTCATTTTAAGTGACTGCTATCATAAGATGATGTCACATGCTGACAAAAATGGAGTGGATTTTGATCAGCCTGATGTTGGTGTTGGTATGTTTCTGATAAATTGTTTAACTTACGTAGTGATTCCAAAGATCATGCTGAGGGGTCTACGAGAGTTGGGTGTATATGGGTGTATTGGGTTTTATTTTTCTGTTTTATACATGGACACTGTTTTTGTAATGCCAAAAGATTGAAGTCCAGCGAATTTCAATACCAGCCCCAGTTTGCAAGCGTTTCCCACATACTCGGCCACATATTTTCTGATTGGATACACTTTTGTCAAGGTGGAAACATGCTCAAGTATTACTATTATTGTCATCGCAAATTGCTTAATCTATTACCTTTGTCTGTAGCCTCATTGGAAATGAAAAACATCTTTGTATGCAAAGACAAAAACATGTTTTTCACCCAAGTGTGGTGCTCAACATTTTTGAAGTAAGGAGATGCCCACCTGCCGTCAGTGAAGGAAGTTGTCCCTGTCAAATAGTATGCTGGTATCCCACCTCAAAGTGTCTGGGGTACACTTCAAAGTTTCCGATCATGTTTTCTTTCCGTTATCTGACATAATTACGATGGGCTAAAGGTACCAAGAAACAAGGTACAAAGTTCAGCTGCCCAGATGGCCTATGCAAACACTAAAATTGCTTGGGATGTTACACTACCCTATCAAAACTCATGGGACAACCTTATTTGCATGAAAATGTGACATTCCTTTGCAATATCATAGGTGGCGTTCCTCCCACCACTATATAACAGAGAGTACACTATTATCAGATGTTACTTCCGTGAATGCTGAAAGAATGTCTCAAAACTCTTTCAGACTTCCAAAGAGGTACAATTGTCAGATACCATCTTGCAGGCAAAACTGTTAGGGAGACGTCAACCCTCCTAAACATCCCAAAATCGACCGTTCACAACGTCATCAGGGCCTGGAAAGAGAAAACGCACCACAAGTGTTCCACCTAGGACTGGAAGGCACAAGATCATGTCAGCTAGCGACCAAGAGCTCTTCATAAAATTGTCACTGCAAACCGTCACACATCGCTTGATGAACTGACAAGATCATTCTTAGAGTCGATGGGAAAATCTTTGAGCACCCTGACTGTTCACAGAGAACTGCATGCAATGGGTTTTTATGGCAGAGTGGCAGCCCACAAGCCTCACATCAGCACCAGCAACACAGCGAAGTGATTGCCATAGTACAAAGAGCAACGACATTGGACTCTGAATCAATGGTGAATGGTTGAATGGAGTGATGAGTCCCACTACACCATCTGGCAATCAGATGGACGGATTTTTGTATGGCGGACGTTACCTGCCAAGCTGTGTTGTGCCCATGGTGAAGTTCAGTGGAGGATCAGTGATAGTGTGGGGGTGCTTCTCATGGTATGGGTTGGGTGCAATCGTTTCTGTGGACGAACATCTAAATGCAGAGCACTACCTGGACATTCTAGACAATGCAGCACTCCCATATCTCTGGCAGCACTTTGGCAATGGCCCTTTTCTGTTTCAGCATGATAATGCGCCTTGCCATTAAGCACGGACTGTAGGCACATGGTTTGATGAAATGGAGGTTTGAGAACTTGACTAGCCCGATCTGAACCCCATCGAACATCTGTGGGACGTGTTGGCACGTCGAAAGTGCACTTATTCATAACGCCAGACATCTGTGACCGAACTGTCCAAGACACTTATGGCAGAATGGCATATATTATCTGTCACAACATATCAAAACCTTGTGGACAGTATGCCCCAATGAGTTTGCTGTGATAGCAGCAAAAGGTGGACCAACAAGACTACTAAAATATGTATATTTATGAGTGTTTTTATTAAAGTGGTGGTGTCCCATGACTTTTTATAGGGTAGTGTATATATGTGCCATATATCCCTAACTTGCAATTAAGTAAATGGAAAAACGCCCGGACACTTTGAGGTATAAATTAGTAAGACGTTATGGCATTAATTCGACAACCTGCTGCGTGTAATCATCGCCTTGTTGCAACCATGCATTCCAGGACCTAATGGCGTACCCAATCCTGAAATTGGCAGTTTTGAATATATAATTTATTTTATAACTTATTTACTAACTTCGACTGCTTTATAGAAGTTTCTACACTATTCAGAGAAAGGCACCAGCACATAATATAAGAACATAAATTTCAAAATCAATTAATTCTTATTTTTATTATTATCTTGTATTATTCTATATCGCTGGTCCATTGGTTCTCTGGCAACAATGGCCCACCAGAAAATGTCCCCCCTCCTCTCTTTTTTTATGCCTTACTGGTCTGTCCAACTTTGAAAGAGATCCACCTGTATTACTGTATTGGTAATTTAAAAAGGGAGCATTACAGTAATGATGTTGTAATACGTTGTTGTAAATGTCATACGGGAGCTGTAAATATGGCTGGCTCAGATTTTGCAACTTGCAACTTTTTTGCAAATATTTTGGGAGCCACACTTTTTTTTCCCAAAGTTCCAAAATGAAACCTCCAGTCGGCCCTGGATAAAACCAATACTACAGCTTGATGCCACTACAAAAGGGCGCCGCTTCGATGTTTCAACAATTATTTGGGATGCGGGTGCTGGTGAGCCTAGCACCAGATCTGGTACCAGGGCCACGGAGAGGATTACACAGGTCAGCAATGAAAAAATTGTCTTCAAAACAATTATTGATTTTTACAGTTTTATGGATGCTGATTACTGGAAAAATAATTAAAATATTCTATCACGTACAGTTTAATGAAACCTTTCATTTTCAGAAATTTAGTGTATCTATCACCTAGCAAATATTATTTGCATGTACCGATTAATGTTAGATTAAGATTTCGTCTATATAAATACAATCAAAGAAATAATATGCTATTATTTATGGTGGACTATTGTCTAAATGTCATTTGGACAGAATAGTTTGGTCCTTGAATTAGGTGGCTGAAGGATGATAGGATTTTTGGCCATTCATTAAGGAATGGAACAGTGGCAGATCCAGTAGCAGATCAAGGGGGAGCACTTCAACAAAAGTGCACCTCAAATACAGTATTTTTAAATATGCAGAATCCCTTACTATAAATCTAGCTAGCAATTGCAATAGGTCATCTCCTGCCCCTTACACAATGTACTATCTTCAGTGGTTTAGCCAACTACAGATTTGATTGCAACTGTTGGACTTGCAGTATAGAAATGTGGATAGAAATTTAAAAATGCCTCATCAGTTGTGCCCCATTGAGGCGCTGAGGGGTAGCTATCCCTCCGTTGCTCCCCCTCTGGATCTGCCCCTGGAAAGGGGCATTTGTCACTATCTAGGCAGCTGGTTTAGGGCAGATCAGACAAAGCACTATTGCATTGGTTGGTGGAGGTTGCATTTAAGGAAATGGTAGTGTGTGGGGTGGACAGGGACCTGGTGGGAGATAGCTGGGAGTGGATGGATGCCACTCTCAGATATGACCCAGCCACAGGGAGCGAAAGTGTATGATGATGAATGGATGCGTGGGGTATGGTCATGTAATGTGAAGATGAAAGAGGAAGCATGGGGGAGAACCAAAACGAACTTGGGATTAGTTTGGAGGTTGGCAGTAGTGGTAAGCTAGACCCAATGACGGATCCAGGGGTGGCTCAGGGGGAAGCACTTCAAATAAGTACGCATCATATATTTTTAAATATTCAGAATCCCTTGTTATAAATCTAGCTAGCAATTACCATAGGTGCTCTACTGCCCCTAAGCCAGTGCCCTCTCTTCAGTGGTTTAGCCAACTGTGGATTGCACTGCAGCTGTTGACCTGGCAGTATAGAAATGAGGATAGCAGTGTGAAAATGCCTCATCAGATGCAAAAGTGAGTCATGCATCAGTTGAAATATGCATCCCACTGAGGCACAGAGGGTAGAGAAACCGCTGCATTGATCCCTCTTCTGGATCTGCCACTGTCTGGAACCCAGTGACCCACCCCTGCCACAGGCAGGATAAGGATATGATGATGAAGTGTAAGAGTTTACTGTTGTGTGGAACAGCAAATGCATGAAACAGGTGTATTGGAATTTGAAACAATGGATTTTAGGTTGATATCAAATAGGAAGGCTAGATGCACAAAAGTTTGGCTGCCTATAGTTGAAAGATTGTAGTAGAACAATAGGTGTATTGGATGTGAAACAATGGATTTTAGGTTGATATCAAATAGGAAGGCTAGATGCACAAAAGTTTGGCTGCCTATAGTTGAAAGATTATAGTAGAACAATAGGTAAAGATCATCTATGGGCCGTCATGCATCAATAAATATGATAGCTTCAGAAATACCTGCACGTCAAAACATGTGTTTAGCACAATTCCATTTCATTCAATATAGGTACCCTGGTTATTGAACAATGTGGAACTTTCTGGGTATTGAAATAAGGGTTAAAAAGAGATGATCTCAAGCAACTTCCCAAGAGAAAAATTAAGTCATCATGTATTCAATCATTACTAGACCTATAATATAAATGTAAAGCCTGTATTTTTGGAGTGATAAAATGAAAATCGAAACATCAAAATGCTGCAATTACCCTTATTTTTTCGAAAATTTTAAAAATTTTTTGAGAAAACCTTACGTGATAGAAAAAAAATCAGTTGCATTTTTGGAATCAGCACACCTAATAATATAAAAATCAGTTCTCAAAAGTAAAACAATTTTTAAAAAGCATTTTTTGCAGACCTGTGTTATTAAATGCTGGAACAAGGACACATACCTCAATAATGTCATTATTGTATATTTATTAATGATTACATTGAAACTAGGCAAACCATCTTTAAGTTGCTTAGGTTGTTTCAAAGAACAGTAACATTTAGATCTGACATTCATTTTTCCCATGAAATTGCAGATGAAATCGAAATCTGTGCCAATCCTGTGCCATCTGTTCAGCCAGAGGATGCATCGACAATATCGGAGTATTTTACAGCAGCCAAACTGAAGCTTGAGCAGTTAGAAGAGAAACTGACAAATAAATTACAAGCTCTACAGGCCATGAAACGCACCCATATGGCAGATGGAAAGGTGATCAAACGCTGCACTGCAGGAATTTGGATCAACTCTCCGTTTTTGAAGTCTTATTTTGAGACAGAATGACTCCTTATCAATACCCCATATAGGAATCATGACAATCGAGGAGTACTTGCCTGCGCAATAGACTTGGCTTCTCCATTATCTACTTCAACAGTGGAAGAACAACAAAATGCTTGTTCATTTTTTTTGCCTTTAGAGCAGTGATTTTTCACTGGTATGTCGCTAGAAGATTCGATTGTATGTGTGTCTCGATAATTTTTAAAGGTCATTAATTAAATAGAATACTAATTACCACAGACTATAGAACACAAAAATTCACTCAACTTCAGTATCCTGAGTTGTGGTCCGATCTTCCTCCTGTGTGGCTTTCTGGTGATATGATTCCTGCTTGGTGGTTGCTGTTGATGTGTCACTCTTCCTGTGGTCTTGTGGAGCACTGAAAACAATGGCAGAACAATAGTAAATAAACACAAGCAAAGAAAATTAATAGCAAATTCAAAATTCAAATTAAAATAAATTTCAAAATAAACAACAAATACTTATCTTTTTGTGTGGAAAGGAACTAACGTTTGACAATAGGATATTGCTTCTTCCATAATTTTTTAAAGAAGTTCAAAACGCAATAACTGTACATATAAAACTTGCAATCCCTTCAAATTGATTAAACGGGTATGCAGTTGTTATAATAAATAGGGTGACCATTCGTCCCGAATTTCAGCTCTGCATCCCAGAATTAACAATTCGCTTACTGATTTGTCAAAATAAATTTAGCCTCTATAGTATTTCCTCTATGGTATTTCCCTGAACAAATGGCTAAAGTGGAGACAGGCAGGTGGAGGCCTGTGCCACCATTTTTGGGTTCTAATAAATGGAAAGTTTACAGAACTGTCGTTAGGCCAGCTATGCTGTACAGCTCAGAATGTTGGGCATTCATGAAGAACCATGAAAGGGGAATGCAAGTGGCTGAGATGCGAATGCTGTGAGGTGTCACTACCCCACAATATGCGAATCGAATATACTGTATTACTGGTAGCTTAGGGGTGGGATAGGTGGTATAGGCGTGTGATGAGGAGGAAGTTATTCTCTCCAATATGGGACTGCAGGTGAGGGGCACCAGCAGTGAAGGAAGACCAAAACGGACGTGTGAGCAGATGGTATAACGGGACATGGAGACGTTTGGGGTGGAGGGTACCGACTCTGCCATAGGCGAGATAAGAGTGAGACGATGACGAGTATTATCACACATGGATTGTATTATTTTTGGAGCGTTTCATTGGCGGCATTGGGCATGTAATGGTTTGAAGCATATTTTTATGTGGAAAGTCACATATCGGAAAAATACAACTAATCATTTGTGTGTTTCGTTTTCGTTTATTTATTTTTTAAACTATTGTTTGAAAGGGGAAAAACAAATTTTTTTCTTGGTTGATGTCCCGGATTGGTCTGCGGAAAAAGAGGGTCACCCTAATAATAGATAAAGTTATACATATAGGCAAACTTCTCACCCACGGACCCCCCATTAACGGACTTCGAATGCAACAGACTCAGAGGAAGAGGTGGTAGGGAAACCAAAACTGTCTCGTGTACGAGATTCCATTGACACTTACTTGTGTGGAAACTTGTGTACACTTGTGTCGAAAGCAATTAAAGTTGGATTTATTTTTAAACCCAAACCCACCTCATCCGTCTCTCCAACACCGGGCCAGAGCAGCCAATCACCAGCACTGAGCAAATTCGTGCAGGAGCCACCAGCAGTGTTTAGCCACTAGTACATAACTACTGATAGTTACTGCAGTGGTTTTATAACTAAATAAATCCCTTCTCATCTGTGGACATTCATATTTAACGGACTGTCCTCTCCCTCTATTAGTCTGTAGATGAGACGTTTGTCTGTAAGATGAAAATACAGTTTATTGAATATTCCCCTCAGTTGTAAAGAGGTATGGTACTTGACTGCTGCGACTTCCAGTTTAGGTCCCGGACCAAGGTGGATTGGCTTTTTTGGATGCTATTCATTGGATAACAAGTATATCCATGGCCATGTACAGTAGAACTTCGGTATATCGAACTCGCTTATATCGAAATTCTGCTTATATCGAAGTTTAAGCGCCGGCCCCGCCAGACACAATGTTAATCAATACGAAAGATGCCCTGATATATCGAAACTCGTTTATTTCGAAATCTCGGTTATATCGAAGGTGATTTTCAGTCCCTCTGATCAGAAGCCTATGGGATATATCGAAGTATCATAAACACAGGTCTGCATAAATATAGTATTTGACTTTGGCTGACAGGGACTATAGAGCGGGTCTCACTCCATCTAGACAAGGTCTTCAAACTTTGTCGACTCACGAAACCCTTAGAACTAAAAGGTTTTTATTTCGCCACTGCAATTGAATTGGCAGCCCACACATGAAGGCTCTGATGTACAAATGTACCCCTCTCTTTGGAAGTTTGTCCCTGGCTGAGTATTAGGTGAGAAAGGATCATACGTATAAATTGAGGGAGATAAGGGCACAGAGAGACTCATACTACTGGTCTTTTTTGACAAGGATCATTTGGCAATGGAATACCTTTCGAGAGGATAAAGTGGAGGGCTTCCTGAAAGGTAAGGCCGCCATTGCAAGTATTGTAGGGGGACACAACAATTATAGTTTAGGGTTTTAGGAGTTTTACCGAATCATTTGTAGGAATGAGAGTTAGTCTCTCCACTGCCAAATAAGGCTGCTTGCAGTGTAGTGAGTTAGAATAGAACTTCTTTATGTTGTGATCTTATTGTTTTTTAACATTGTTGATCTTAACAATGTTAAAAAACTGTGCCTGCCACAGGCATGATAAGGGTATGGTGATGAGGATGATCTTAATATTTTATCCTAAAATTGAAATTGTAGGAAGTATAATAGCGGGACATATACATTTGTGAAAATGTAAATTTGGACTATATAATTTCCGGAATTGGATATATCGAAACTCGGATATATCGAAGTATTTTTCACGGTCCCCTGAGGTTCGATATAACGAGATTCTACTGTATTATGTGTACGATGTCATCAGCACATAGACAAACCTTTTCTACTCGGAACGTGGAGTTGTGGAAAATTAAGTGTTTAAGAGGTCGTTCTTTTACCGTCAGTGGAAGAAGTGTTACTCATTGAAGAAAACTAGCCCGATAAATAAGAATAGGGGTTGTAGTACCACATGTTCAGATTGCCCATTTGTCCCATCACTCATATGAGCAATAAATAGGTATACTCTTTTTTTATGGTAAAATGTGCAATGGAAGTAGCCATTTTGTAGGAGCTGTTACACAGACGCTTAGTACTCGTTTATCACGATCCCTATATGGGGTAATGGTAAAGAGCCATATTGTCTCTTAAAATTAGATTTTTCTTTCTGCATAATTTTTCATGTACTTTAGAGTGAAATTCCTGTTGTTTAATGACGTTCTTTCATAATATTTTTTAAATTCCGGTAATGATTGGCAGATATTAGATATGTTGGAATCCGAGATTGAAAATATGAACGAAGAAAAGCGACAACTGAAGTTGCATATTGAGAGAACTGAATCGTGGTCAGACAACTTGGGGTCTTGGCGAGTTACAGTTGCCGGTGGAAAGGTAAGACCAGCGAAGCGTTACTAACATGCCATGGCAACCATTTGAATCCGTTGTCTATCACAGGTAGTTGAAGAGAAAGACAGAAATGCCGTTTATTTTTCATTATGCGTTCATTTGGGGAATGACGATGATGAAGTATTTGACGACAATGGAGGACTACCACTTACTAAATGGGTTGTGAAGAGAAAAATTGCAGAATTTGTAGAATTGAGTCAAAAACTCGTTCAGGTATGTCGAATAAGCATTGTTAACGTAAATAGGGGGTGTAAAGGCCGATTCCATGGAACCGTGTGCTTACCGTGAGATGTGTGGTTGTATTTCTTTTAGATATGTTCCTGGCTAAAGAATGTAGAGCTTCCAAAAGAAAGCAGATTTAGAGGGAAGGCGACTGATAACTCTTTCCTAGAGAAAGCAACCAGTATGCTACAGAAATTTATTGACGTAAGTTGCCTATTGTGAATTTGTAAACTAACTTTATAACAGGGGCGGATCCAGGGGGCTTTTTGTTTTCCACCCAATTGTCGTATACACCCAATTGTCATATTCCCCCAATTGTCATGTTCACCTAATTGTCATATTCACCCAATTGTCGTTCACTCAATTGTCATTCATCCAAGTAACTGTCGTTCACCCAATTGTTGTTCAGCCAATTGTCGGGATCCCTCTGAGGCAGGGGTCTTCAAACTGTACATTTCTGGGATTTCCGCGAGCCAGAATAAAAATTCGAAAAAAATTCTAAAGTGCTCACAATAGTTGATTAGTGTTTATTAACTAAAAATATAGAGAAACATCTACTATTTAAATTTGAAAATTAATCTGAAGCTTCATGTTTGGGTTGTCGATTCGTCCGCCTCATCGTCATACCCTTATTCCGCCTGTGACAGGGTCAGGTCTGTGGGTTCCAGCCCTCCACTCCCATCTATCTCCCACCTCAACCTACCCTCCCCACTTTTCCGTGATGTCCCCCACTCCCAGGCGACCTCTAATTTTCTAATTCTTAACTCGGCTCTTGACACCCTGCTCATATACCGCAGCATTCTTTTGACGTGGCTCTTCCTCACTGTCCAACACTCTAATCCATATAGCATAGCTGGCCTAACTACTACCCTGTAAAACTTCCCAGTCAACTTGATTGTGACCCTTATCGCACAGCACTCCACTTCAACCATCCCCATTGATTCTATGGGTCACATCCGAGTATGGTTCACAGTGGCGAGATATATTTCTCTAAGGGTGAGATGGGGTTGCCCGAAAACACTTCAGGTGAGTCCACGCGCGGATCCAGGATGGGGTTTTTGGGGTTGCAACCCCTCCTCCCCATGGACATATAACCTTATTCGCATAATACAACAACGCATAGCTCAACTTCCCCTTTAATGGCTCAACCCCCCCCTGGCGAAAATCCTGGATCCGCCACTGGGTGAGTCGACAAAGTTTAAAGACCATTAGTCTAAGTAGGGTAGGGAGGGAGGACCTATTGTAATTGCTAGCTAGATTTATTCTAAGGAATTCTGAATACTTAAAATTGCTCCCCGCCTATGGATCCGCTCGTGCTTTATAATGCGGTAGGCCTATGTTTATGTCCATTTCATTTCTGGCCTACAGTGTCTTTATGTGATCAAAAAGGCCTAATAATGTAATATCTGGATTACTGGATTGATTTCATGGGTTGGGGATTAAGCCAAACAGCCATAACAGGATGAACCCTTAAGAGGCTGCTCGCGGGAGGTGAGAGGAAGAAAGAGAGGGGAAATTTGCAGCACCCAACGTTCTTTACCAACCACCCAAGTTGGTACTAACGTGGGCTTGCGCTGCTTAACTTCTGGGATCTCATGAGAACTGGTGTGTCCAACGCGACTTGGCTGCACTTTGATTCTTTGATTAGTTTGTGGGTTGGGGTGTAAGCCAGGCAGCCATAACAGGTTAACCCCTTAGGAGGCTGCCCGCGGAACATGAGGAGGTAGGTGAAAGAAGGAGGTAGAGTGTTAATTTGCAGCACCCAACGTTTTTCTACCAACCACCCAAGTTGGTATTGACGTGGGTGTGCGCTGCTTAACTTCAGTGATCTAACGGGAACTGGTGTGTCCAACGCAACTTGGCGAAACTTAATGACTTAAGTTTCGAAAGCTGGTTGAACAGAAATTACTATAAAGTAAAACCTCTCTATGGTACACCCCTCATATCGGTACAAATTCTTCAGACACCGATTTTTCGCCCGTAGGCTTAAGTGATTACTACTCCTCTAAGTGGTACACCTCTGTAATTTGTACACCCCTCTATTGGTTCGCCTAATACCTGTCACCATTTTCAGAAAACCACCCCTGTAATGGGTGCATCCCGCAACAGTAGTTCTAGGTTCGATACTGGAACGTGGTGGGTTGCAGTGGCGTAGCTATGGGGTGCAGGGGGAGCGGCCGAACCTCTTGAGCAAATTTTCAGAAAAGTGATGCCTTTCTAAGATTGAAAAATGGCTCCCCCTGGCGCTAAATCCTGGCTACGCTACTGGTGGGTTGCTTATTTCAGGTGAGAGAGATGCCCCGAGTACGCCTTCCTTTGGATGAGAAGTATACTGTATCACCCGTGTGGTGTTCAATGGCATTTATGCATAAAAGAACCCTTTCGACTATGCAACGGATAGATGAGGCAACATTTTCAGATTGAGGAGCTTGCCCCCTGGCATTGGTGGAATACCCAAAAGAACAGTATAACGGAAATAATTAAGCATAGGTTTTGCAGCTTTGGTCTACAACCGGCTGGGGAAACACACTCTCCAATAGATCACCCTTGTAACATTCAGAAGGACGAGATGGGTACTTGACCCTGCTATAGGCAGAGAACAAGAAGATAGCTTGATTCTAAACAAACCACCCTTGTTTCTTTTGATTATAGAAATTAAATTTTTGTACGTTAAGAATTTTGTGAAATATTATATTATAGAATGTATTTTTTTCAGTTTAAAAAAAAACACACATTATACCGGATGTACTGAATCTCTTTAAATTAAACAACAGTATTATTAAAGGTGTTATACGGGTCCCACAGGTGTACCTATTAGAGAGGTTTCACTGTACAACATTTGATCACTACATTGTACTCTCTATGCCCGCCTCGGGTACTTTCAGGTAGCATGCTAGAATCGCACTGCCATGGTTTTAGGTTTGATCCTGGCACAGGTGCGCGGTTTCATTCGGGCAAGAGACAAAAGCACAAGTGCGCTCTGAGTGCGCCTTTCAGCTTTTTCGATATGAATTGAAATAAATGTGTTTATTGACAAAATTCATACGTGTAGGACGTAACTCTCTGGTATCGTTGACCGAAATTACCCGTACAAAGGAAATAGGCATATTTGGATAAATAAAGGTTAGCAGCCGACTACGAACCCGCTTCGGAGTGCGCAGAGCGGCTGTATTGAGCTGGGCAGACCAGTTCTCGTTTGATCACTGAAGTTAAGCAACGTAACCCCAGCTAATACTAGGATGTGTGACCGCATTGCTCGTATGCAGACTCTGCATTAGAACTACGCAGTGGACGGGGCTCTAATGAACACTGTGGTTGAAGAGTCCTAGAACTCCGACGAAACAAACTCGTATTGCACCTTCGTCTTAGATACCGGTTACCAGAATGAGCTAAAAGTAGCGGGCTACGTCGCTTCTTAAGGATTGTGCTACTTTTCCGTTGATGCTGAAAACGACATCGTCAAGCTTCCGAACTAATGCCACAAACTCTTGTTTGTTTGGCGTCAGCCTAGCTGCCTTTTTTTAGTTTTGCTCGACTGTTAAGAACCTGAGGGTCTTTTTAGACCTCAAATTAACTTTTCAGGCGCACCTCCATCATCTTTACTTGAAGGTAAAGAGGGCCTATCATGACCTTATTTATATTAAGGGTATAAACCAGTTTCTGACCTTACCTACCTTGATTTTCAAGAACCTGATTAAACCTATGATCTCCGATGGCATCGTGTGTCGGTCGATATGCAGACATTCGCGTCTTATCAAATTATCTAAGTTACATGATAAAGCGTTGCACCATGTAAGTCCTTTAGTGCTGATTCACATACTGGGGGATGCATGGGCAATCTCTAAAATTATAAAAGTATATTAATTACATACTCTCGAATGTTGTGGCTGTATCACTTATGGGCAAATCGTGTTGATTGTCCAGCATTGCTTTGTCACTTGCAGATTTTTGTCCCCAGTCACCAATCTAGCCAGAGTGATTTCATCTCGCTTGCACTAACCGTGGATGACCTTTTAATATTCAAGCAGTTCCTAAGACGAAAATTTCTTGCTATCTTATCTTGATATATGAATTTAACAATGGTGGCTTGAACTTTTTAAATTATTGGATTATTTCTGGCGATTTTAGATTATTTGTTGATATATTTATTTTTTTCTCACTTTTACTGGATTTTGTATTGTTAGATTTATTCCTGGGGATTTATATTTACCATTATACCCATCACTTTTACTCCTTTCCTATTCTCTCTTTTTAGCCTTTTTACCTTTGTCTAGCCCTATTTTGGGCCTTTCTCCTCAGTCTCTTTTTCCCCACTATATCATTCACCTTATGTTATTTACGCCATTTATACGCCATCCACTTCACAACGGATTAACTGTCATAGCGGATGTAAAGCAGCAACCTAGAACTTACCAGTTCCATTAAGAAGTTATGTCCTGATTCCGAACATCATCTGCAACTTATTAAAAATATTTGCAACACTGTTTATGATATTAATTTGGCAGCCCTGTCCTATATCTTGGCGGCCGTTGTGAAAGTATTTTTTCGTAATGTCGTGAGCCATGTTATTATGATTACCGTGCTCATGAACTGCTTTCTGAGACTATTTCATCAGATATACAGTACTAACATTCTTTGCTTATCTGATTTGGATTAGTTGGTCTTGGAAGACGAAATTATTAATAAAAGTGAGGCTTTGTATGGTTTTTTGAGTCCAAGTCCTGAGTATTTAAAGCACCTTGTACCATCACCGAAAAAATCAAAATTTTTCCTTTCAACTTTATTTAAAAGGTAATTGGCAACGAATTAATTATTTACTATCTGAAAAGTACTGAATAAGGCCCTGGGCGTTTATTTGGCATTGGCATTTATTTCCTGGTAGTTTTGGGAGATTGGAACTCTTTCCTTGAATGATTATTTGTTACGCGTGTTCAAAGAAAATGAACGTATAAGGCCACTTTCGCCAAAAGTAGTCAAAAGAATTTTTTGACATACAGTGTTATGTACCAAACAAACTTCCAAGTGCCAGATAGCCATCCATGGGTACTTCTTTGAAGTGACACTCAGCATTTCGGAATAATTTTCTTTTTGAATTCTCTATTTAATGACCTACTGTATGCAGTAATCAAAGTAGTAGTCAAGGAGATGGCAGTGATGATGATGAACTTATGTTCTTTGATGATTTAGACAGGTAAGTATGCTTTTCACGTTATAGTTGCGTTTATGAAATAGAACAACGTAGCATATTTAATTAGTATTTGACGTCGCAGTGTTTCTAGGGATGATCGCATCGCAGAACCCCTCTATACTTTAATGGGTGAAATATTTGACTTGAAAGGTGTATTTATGCTTCTCCGAAGAACTCTCATATCATTTTTTCAAATAACTTTTGGACGAACCATTAATAAGTAAATGCCGAGCAAGAAACACCTGCCAAATGTGGTTTAAGAGTACTAATTATATTTGTAAACTTGCAGGCAGATACGAGAGACTGTGTTTTGGCTGTGCTCCGAACCCATGGTTCTCTATTATATTCACCTTTTTCGAGATTCGCTGTGGCCCAATGGTCACCTCTCAAGTCATCAGGCTCCAAGGAGTGACGAAGAGAAACTGGATACGCAAAGTAGAGCTAAGAAGCAACTTCTTGATTGCATTCCTGGTAATGAAAATAGTTTGTGGCATTTGTCAGTGGATGCGTTTTAAAGTTTAGTTTTTATATATGTTGCCATTTGTTTTGTTTTTAGATATCTTGAGTAATTTAGTGGGGCATCAGAATGCCAAAAAGGGAACAAAGAAAGTGTTTGATTCCCTTCAGGATGTTCGTTTGAATAAACAAATATTTTATGTAAGTGGTATTTCATAGAAAATGCAGGTGGTTTCCAATGTCACCTTGAAAGCACTCTCCTAGTTTATAAAACTTTCTGTTCCTCTAATTTTTATAATTTTCTCCTTCGTTCTCTTTTTTCTGTCCTTCTCTCCTCACTCCTTTCATTTTCTTTCACTTACGCTATTCCTTCACTCACTCTCTCACTCCCTCCCTCCTCGCTTGCTCACTCACACATATATTCTGACCTTCTCTGTCTACCCTCTCTCTTCCAACTCTTCTCTATATTTTCCTTCTATCTCTTCTGTCTTTCACTCTCCCTCTTTCTCCCCCTCTTTCATTCCTCTCTTTCTCCCCCTCTTTCATTCCTCTCTTTCTCCCCCTCTTTCATTCCTCTCTCCCTCTTTTATTCCTCATAATTGTTCATCCCTCCCTCTCCCTTCCATATTGCACTTTAAAGGTGCATTTACACGGTTCACTTTCAATGGTTTCACTCTTTGTTTCACTCAAAAAGTGAAATCACTTTTCGTTTACACGGATCATCCAAAGTGAACCATGTCATTCACTTAGTTCAATGTAAATATTTCTGAAAATTCACATTCATGTGTGAAATTCACACTCATGTGTGAGAATTTACCCCAGTCAATCATCCAAAGTGATCGAAAAGTTTATCACGATCCAAATTTGTTCCTCTGTCATCCTGGTTGATCAATTCGGATGATTTCCTGTTTATATGGTTCACTTGACCGTCACTTTGAGGGAATCATCAAGGATGATCGCAAAAAGTGAACTGTGTAAATGCGCCTTCACTCTCACTCACTCACTCCCTCGCTCTCTGTCTCTGTCTCTCTCTCTCTCTCTGTCTCTGTCTCTCTCTCTCACTCTCTCTCTCTCATTCTCTCTCTCTCTCATTCTCTCTCTCTCTCATTCTCTCATTCCTCTTACTTGTTCATCCCTCCCTCTCCGTGCCGTATTGGAGAAGCGGCTTATTGCGTTGGAGACCAGTTCTTGTCCGATCACTGAAGTTATGCAACCCAACCCCACCTAGTACTCACGTAGGTGGCCATGTGGGAAAAGTCGTCACATTAGTGTAGTGTCTGTGCCAATGTTTTTCAACCAGGGTTCCGTGAGATCCGCCGAAGGGTTCTGCCAATGGCAAGGTAAAATAAAAATAGCAATGAAAACACTAGAAATGAGAACGACTTTTGTCTGTGGAAAATGAACTTGGCGTGTCTCTCAAACATTAGGCAACAAATTCAACTGCTTATGCAAACACACACACCTGTATCAATTATTGTTTTTTTCGTCACTATATGGGGTTCCACAAAGGTCTAAATGCTCCAAATGGTTCCGTTTCAATGAAAAGGTTGAAAAACACTGGTCTGTGTAGTCTCTGCATTAGAACTACACAATGGATGGGACTCTAATGCCCTTTGTAGTTGAGAGGCCCTAAAACACCAACAAAACAAAAAAACCCGAAAAAGCAACCTGCTGTATTGGCGAATCGCACTTCTAATCTTCTAGACTGCTTTTAGGATTTTTAGTAGAGCAAGGTATCCCAGAGTTTGGCAACATAAAACAAAAACAGAAGGCGTGTATTAAAAATTTAGAAGCCAAGAGAATAGACAATTAAAGGGGGAGACGGGAAGAGGGCTCTAGGGTAAATTATGCAATTATGAAGCATAATGAGGAAAACATCTTTTATATTTTAATGCTGCCATCAATTCCACCTCCAAATGGCAAGTAATTGCCGTCCGTTTTTGCAAATAGAGAAATAATTTTTGATGCTTAGAAATTGATATTTTAGGAATTATTTGAAATGCTACTCTTGGAGCTGTTCCCAGAGATCAAGAAATAAATCCTAAAACGGAGATAGAACGTGTTTTAAGTGATTCATAACTGTTTTTTCAAGGTATGATTAATTTCTTGCTATGTATATCACGTTTATTTTTTTGTTTATTAAATTTTTAACATAAATGCTTTATACTATAACAGTTAGGCAACTACTGAAGCACATTAACGGCATTTAAAGAGTACTGTTTTGCAAACTCTAATCACCCACAAAATCTATGTCCGTTAAATACCAGTATTCCATAATTATTTTCTACATTTTTCATGTTTCTATGAGTACCTATCGCATTATTTGTCGCAATGTTGCAGCTGTTCGCTACCGTAACGAACTTTCGGGACCATTGCAATTCATTTCTCGCTATTACTACTGATGACTTGCATTTAATAAAACAACCCATATTTTCATAGAAAGTGATAATTTTGTTGGCAGATTCTATAAAATGCAATTTGTGCTGGAAGTTACCTTGTTCCAGGACCAAGTAAAACTATTTAATTTGCATGTAAATTGTACAATATCATTACACCATGCATTGGGTCCATTAACAGCTTCTCTCAATGGCTCAGTGGTTATTGCATTTGAGGTCGTGAGTTCCTGGTTGTAACATCAATCCTGGAAGAGGTAGGTGATCTCTTTTGAGCGAGGTGGCTTCATGGAGTGACCTTTCTGTGTCGAACAGTGGCGTAGCCAAGGGGGGGGGGGGGGGGGGGGTTAACCCCCCCCCCTTGGGCCTCGAATATAACGAAGAGGTATACACCCTATCGAGTCATATCCCCCCTCAGAAAATCTTCGTTCATGCTATCGACAGTCATATTCCCCCCCCTTCAGAAAATCCTGGCTACGCCACTGGTTTCGAAAGGCATAATTTCCAGCTGCAGGAGCTCGTTCCCCGAAAAATGTTCCCCAACAAAAAAATAGACATACTTTCATAAGCAGTGAGAGACAGCATTAGGTCGGCAGCTGGTTGCGTGAAGAAGAGGTAGAGTGTTTGGCTACTGTGCCAGCCGTTTAATACGGTATTAGGGATGTTGAAAAAAGTCATAATGAGCACTGTGAAACATGAATACAAGTGATGAACTCGCCATTATAGTTTCATATTTGTTAATCATGAATGGATGTTAGAATTAAATGTCACATAGGGATTGTTTTAAGCAATTGAGGGTAAAAAAGCATGCAAACCTTATGTTACCTTGGTGTATACAGTAGTTTTGTTAGCTTGGTGTGCAAATTCCCTTTCCTGTTTTTGTAGACCTTTTTATAAATCCAATTGTGTGATTTTGATATATTTCTCATTTGGTTATAATAGGTATACTTCTACTTCTAAACTTCATTTATATTTACTTGATTCATTTCTGGTTCTCATGTTTCAGATGTATTTTCTTTGTGTGATATCCTAGACGTGCCAGTATAATCGTTGGGAAACATGGCTGCCACACAGCTTATAGAGCAGTGATTCTTAACCTCATTTCGGTCATGGCACACAAACGCCAAAGAAAATGTATGAGTTGTAACCTAACCCTGTGCAAAAGCTCGCCTTGGTTGTGCAGTGGGTAGCCCGCTTGGTAACTGCTTCAATAGTTTTTGGTTCAATAATGGATTGAGGTGGGTTGGCTTTTTTAGGCGAGAGAGAAGCCCTGAGTGCACTTTCTTTCAGACGATAAGTAAAACTGAGGTCCCATGTGGTGTACGACGGCACTGCACGTGAAGGAATCTTCTCTATTATGGAACGGGTAGAGGAAGCATAATTTCCAGGTGTAGGGGCGCGCCCCCTGACTTCGATGGAATGTCCCAACGAACAGTAGATAGTCTATACTTGGCATAGAGGTTGCAGCTTTGGTCAGCAACCATGAGAAATCCTTACTATATATAGTCTGTGTCCACTCAGAGGGACAAGATGGGTACCTGACCATGCCATAGGCGGGAAGTGGGTTAGAAGTTACTTGTAACCCAGTCCTATGCAACATCAAGAGGGTGACTAGTATACTAAATACTACATTATAGAATCGCTGTTATAGAGGTTATCTGAGCACACCTGAGGGTTTCACCTGTTGAGCACATTCCAAATCATAACTCTGAAAAAGCTATGATTATGAAGGCTTCTAACCATTGCCAAAGTCGGGGGGTGGGGGGCTGAGTAGGAGGCGCGAGTACACTTGACACACCCATATTCATAAATGGAAACCCCCACTTCATGACTAATTTCAACATCCCTATTAATCAAGATGAGTTGACTGCTTTTGGGCAATAGATTAGACCCAATACCTTAATGAAGAAAAATAGTCCACCAATAAGTCCAGATTCTCCCAATCACCAGGAGCAGCTTATTGCATTGGATACACCAGTTGTTGTCCGATCACTGAGATTAAGTAATGCAACCCCAGTTAGTACTGGCATGGGTGCCTGCTCAGGAAAACTGGGTACTGCTATAGTGAAACCTCTGTAATTGGTACACCTGTGGGACCCCCACCAAAGTGTACCCATCTTAGGGGTGTACCTATAAGTGGGTGTCTGGTACACTTTAATAACACTGTTGTTTAATATATACAGATACAGTACTTACATTGTGCTTTTCGAACTGTCAAAAAATGCATTGTATAATATTATAATATTTCACAAAATTTTTAACGTACACAAATTTAATTTTCACAAACAACCAAACCCAAGGGTCGTTTGTCTAGAATCAAGCTACCTTCTTATTTTCCGCCTATGACAGGGTCGGGTACCCATCTTGCCCGTCTGAATGGATACAAGGGTGATCTATTGGACAGTTTTTCCACAGCCAGATGCAAATCAACGCTGCAACCCATATGCATATTTATTGTCGCTCTACTGTTTTTTGGGGTCAGGGGCGGATGAAGGGGGGAGAATTTCAGTGGCAGTATAGAAATGTAGATTGCTATGCGTAAATGCCTCATTAGTTGCAAAGTTGAATCATGAATTATTTGAAATATGCACCCCATTGAGGCAATGAAGGGGGAACAATTGCTGCATTGCTCCCCCTGGATCCACCCATGTTTGGCGTATACCACTGACGCCAGGGGGGCACGTTCCTACACCTGAAAAATTTGCCTCATCTATCCGTTGCATAGTAGAGTTCTTTTAACACCACGTGGGAATTCGGTTTTACTTCTCAGCCAAAGAAAGGCGCACTCAGGCCATCTCTCTCGCTCAAAAGAAGGCACCCCACCTCTGTCCAGTATCGAACCTAGACTCCTGCAGTTACCTACACACTACCCACTGCATTATCAAGGCTTGGTGTACTCATTGTGGAAGGGGTTTTCTGAAAATGGTGATGTGTTTTAGTTGACCAATAGAGTGGTGTACCGATTGCAGAGATGGATTTCTGAGAATGGTAACATGTATTAAATGAACCAATACAGGGGTGTACCGTTAACCCTAGATTACTATTTTTATATTGTTCAATTTAGAGGTGAAATGATTACATTTTTAACAACCCTTTTAGTACCTTCCTATGGGAGCAGCGAGTTGCGTTGGACACACCAGTTCTCGTCTGATCACTGAAGTTAAGCAACGCAAGCCCAGTTAGTACTGACATGGGTGGTCGCTCGGGAAAGCTGGGTACTGCTAATACCCAATAATCGTCGCATTAGTGTAGTGTCTGTGCAGTATATGCATTAGAACTATACAGTGGACGGGTCTCTAATGACCTTGTAGTTGACGGGACCTTAAACTCCAACAAACAACAACAAATTAGTACCTTCCTAAAATAGTCACAGAATCATTTCTCCTCGTTTCTGACCTTTGCCCTCCTTACAACCGTTGCATCACACCATGAGTAGTCATCTAGACTAATGTTTAGTAACTACGCGACTTTTTCAATTGAAGTTGTCATAAGTAATCTACAAATTTAGTAAAGACAGACGTTTTATTTGGTGTGATCACAGGTGATAGTTTAACTATTCAAGTTTGTTAGCTGCAATATGTATGCATTTATCTTAGCTGCAGTATGCATTTTTAGAGTTTTACAAGTGAGACCATAATGCAACCATGGATAAAAAACCATGTTTGATTATTGCAGCTTTGCCCCAACCACTCAATCAAATGCTCTCTGAAATTTAGGATGAAACAATTATTATAAACTCATCTGCACCTCCACAGCCAGGAAAAATAAAAATTTTTGAATTCTGTCCTTCTAAATTGCACAGAATGACAAAGTTTTACGGCCATGTGTGTTCAAAAGCAATTTGTGGTGAGCACAGAGGAAGAATTTTTTTTTCAATATCAAAAAATGAATAGTGCAAATTTTTTTGCTATTATCATTTTAAATGTTTGCAGAATATTAAAATATTTTTTCTAAATTTTTATATCCGTTATCTTTTCTTTTTATCCAAAACAAACTTGTGTAGTCTCACAGACTAATGCTTAGTTACTGTCATTCGTAGGATACTATAGTAATCTAGGTTTAAGAGAGGTAATAATAAAGCCTATGGGCGAAAAATCGGTACCTGAATAATCTGTACCAATATGTTGGGTGTACCATTTAGAGGGGTGTACCCATAGAGAGGTTTTACTGTAATACCCAAAAATCCATGCATTATAAAGTGTCTGTGCAATCTCTGCATTAGAACTGCACAATGGACGTGGCTGGATGCTGTATTAATGGGTTGGGGAGTAAGCCAAGCAGCCATAATGACTGCTCTAATGACCTTGTAGTTGAATGGCTCTAAAACACCACAAACCAAATCTCAATCACACCAGGAATTGGGAGAATCCTGGCTTATGGCCAGGGAACGCCAAGCGACCTACCACAGGAAGGCGGAGGTCAGCAGGAAGAGTGCATCTGGCAAATGAATTGAGAGTGGGAGTTCAAAGAGAGATTGATCTTCCAAAACTAAGAAGACATACTCAGGAAGAGTTTGCTGGCCTGCAACTCGTCTCAGTTGTCAGACTATGTTTTAAATTTAGATCAAAGTCTGGCAACGGGAGTCCAAAACTCGACATGCCAGCACATTTCACTACCTCACTATGGCATATCTTTCCCTGTGCATTTCCTTAAATTTGGCCCAGCACTTCAGTTGACCTCAACTGCATAGATTTGTAAAGGTAACTGATAATAAATTAATTGGGACCACCATTACCATATCCTTATTCTAATTCTAATTGACTACACTGAAAGCAGCCCTATTAAATAATTTGGCAATGAAGAGACAAACTCTCATTCCTAAATCTAATACCCCCTACAATATTAGCAGTGATGGCCTTTCTTTTCAGGAAGGCCACTGTTTTATCCTCTCCAAAGGCATTTCATTGCCAAATGATCATTAGGAAATATGACCAGTAGTATGAGTCTGTCTCCTGTAATTTATGTGGATGATCCTTTCTCTCCCTATACTCATCCAGGGATATACTGGTACTTCCAACCAGAGGTTCATTACCCCTCGTCAGCAGTAGTTCAAAAAAAGATTAATGCTGTGAGATACCCGCCCCTGGCTTAGTACTTATTACCCTAATTCCCTAATCATGTCAGAGACACATACCCTGTTAGCAAACTTATGAAATACAATTCTTGCTGCCCTTCTTTGGATTCTTTCAATTTCCCAAGTACAGTACTCCAAAATTGGTCATGGTATTGAAATATAAGCTGTTTGTCTTACCATCCTTGTGCTGTCTGTGAGGACCCTACCAATAAGACAGGGGGATTGATCAGCCCTCCAATTGTGATCCTTCCAGGTGTAGTTCATTTGTATTTTTGTGCACCCTGTACATTCTCGTTTTCTATGATGTAGTTAATTTGCATTTTGCACATCCTGCATGCTCACGTTTTCTCTCACATTCTAAAACTTTTAAATATTAAATCAAAAGAATATTTTTAAAATGAATCTGAAAAAGAACAGCCAGTATGTTTAAAAAATCGGAATGGTTTTAAGTCGTGGAAATGGATGGATGCATTTCTCAATTCTCTCTTTAAAACATTTGCAATCTCAAGATTCTGGTTATCAATTACAATCAAAAATAAGTTAGATTAAACGTAGTTATTAATTTTCCATAGTTGGAATTAGCGTTCACATTTATTAGTGTATCAGCAAGAAAACTGATCAACAGCCAAGTTAAATGATCAGAAGTATACTGAAGAACAACTCATCAATATCAAAACAATAAACTTCAACAACAAGCCTTCTACACAGGTACCTGGGTCTCAAACCACCAATGTAGTAATAAAAGTTGACGAGCTTCCTAAATCTAGATATCCTAAGAAAACAGCATTTTGCAATTCTCGTCTGTTACACCAGTTATAAATGTTATTCAGATACTGTTGTAATTCTGCACAGGATGATAACACCTCATCGAATACCATAGCAATACATGTATCATCTGCAAATAGTTAAAGGAAGGAAATAATGTCAAGTCCTATATCACTATCATAGAGAATTTACAATAAGGGTCCCAATACACTTCCCTCAGGAACCCCTGATGAGACTGGTTTTCATTCAGACGCCCTACCCTGGAACAGGGCTCTTTGTTGTCTACCTAGCAGACAGGATGGGTGGCAAACTTGTGACCTGCAGGTCATAAAGTGACCCACCATGCAATTTTAATTGACCTGAGCATGAATGATATCTAGTTTAACGTCACAAGTTGGACAGGGACCTGGTGGGAGGTAGGTGGGAGTGCAGGGCTAGAACCTGTAGACCCGTCCCAGCCACTTGTGTGTTGGTGTTTTAGGGCCATTCAACTACAAGGTCATTAGAGCCCCATCCACAGTGTAGTTCTGATGCAGGGACCGTACAGACACTACACTAATGCGACGATTTCTGGATACTAGTGGTACCCAGTTTTCCCAAGCGGCCATCCATGTCAGTACTAACTGGGGTTGTGTTGCTTAACTTCAGTGTTCATATGAAAACTGGTGTGTCAAATGCAATTTACTGCTCTCCAGACCCTGCCATAGGGCTCTATTTGCTACTTTAATAAACTAATTTATTAATTATTAATACTAATTCATTTTTATTCATAGAATTAAATAGTACTTGCACCTGACCTGTGGACAACCTTTTGTCTTTTTATTTGTGTGTTATTGTGACCCATCTTCAAAACGGTTTGCCACCACTGAGATAGGACCTTACCCACTGAGTAGCCTTACTATCTGTTGTGTTTTTCCATTGAAAGGAGAACAACAAATAATTTATTAAACATTTGGTTAACTGTGTAAAAAATGTAGGAACTTTTAGGCCATTCGGCCATCTGAAGTCTCCACCGATCGAACTTATGAGCTTTATGTCCATCACCATGCTGAGACAGGATGGAGACGAGTGCTTTATGGTCCATTATCAGAGTGAAATGGCGGCCCAAAAGGAAGTTTGACCAGTGTTTGCACACCCAAACACAAGCCAATGCCTCACACTCGTTGGTGGCATAGGGTCTCTGTTGGGGACAGTGTCCAGGATGCAAAGACGACTGGTTGCAGTTTGCCACAATATAACTGAAAGTGTGGCACCTAAGCTGATATTTGATGCATCCGAAGTGGACAGGTTGGGGTCAAAAGCCGCTAGACTTAACTGGTCACTAAGTAGAGACTTCACTTGCTGGAATGTGCTATCTGAAGCTGAAGTCCACTCGAACTTCTGGGCTTCGCTTGAGTGTGTCAAACTTTGCAGTGGTTCAACGAAATCTGCCAAATTTCGAATGAACTCCTGGAGGTAGTTGACTAAGCCCAGGAAGCTATGCACATCATGTAGAGACTGAGGTGCCGGTGCGTCCCTGATTGCTGCAACCTCCAATGGGTCAGGTTGGATACCCACTGCATCAATTATGTGGCCTAAAAATTTGACACTGTTAATGTTGAACTCACACTTTTCAATGTAATGTGGAAGTCCTTAGCATCAAGGCGCCAGAGGACTTCTGTCAGTCGCTCATCGTGCTCGGTTGTGTGCCTACCAAAGACCAGAAGCTCATCTATGTAGGCAATGCAGCCCTGGCATCCTGTGAGCGTCTGGCTGACAAGGCATTGAAAAACTGAGGCGGCATCTGTGAGTCCCATTGGCAAGTGTTTGTACTGGAAGAGGCCATTGGGTGTAATGGTGGTTGTAAGGGGGCGACATTCCTCTGCTAATTGAATGTGCCAGTATCACTTGGTCAGGTCGAGCTTCATAAATACCTCCGTGCCCAACAGTTGGAGGTAGAGATCATTGACTCGCAGTAGTGGATGGTGTTCTGGACTTGTCTGTTACCCTTGGGTACAGTAACTAGGTGGTGTGTCCAAGCAGATGGCCCATCAACTGGCTCCCAGATGCCATCATCAACCATCTTGCGGATCTCAGTTTCAACCATGGCATGGTATGTGATCAGTACAGGGTGTGGCCCTTGTGCTGTTGGAGCATCATCATCGCAGAGAATGATCCAGTTTTCGAAGTTCAGGGAGCACTCAATGTCTTCCTGTGTGAGTTTTGGGAACTCTGATTATGGGACATGGTGGAATGAATGTTGCAGACCATTGGTGCTACCATTGGAATCTGGAGAGCAGTCATATCCATTAACTTCAAATGATATTGTTGATAAATTAAAGCTTACTCAGTTTCCAACTTCTTGACGACATGGTTCAGGTTTGTGGATGAAAATCCTGTTCACGACGCCAATTGTTGTGTTTTTCCATTGAAAGGAGAACAACAAATTATTTATTAAACGTTTGGTTAACTGTGCAAAAAATGTAGGAAATCTTCTAAACAAGTGTGGATGTAAAATTTTAGAATTAACGAACATCGAGAGAGTAACGGTTTTTTAAGAGTAGAACGAAAGTATGGCCAATGCATGGAACTGCTAAAACCCAACTGACTTTTTTAAATATTCTTTTCAGGCACTGTGCATGTGCAGGCGCCATACACACCACTATCTATCCCTAAGTTTGACATTTTTGAAATCAGCTTATCATGGGGTTATGTGACAAACGCCTGGTTAAAGTGCAAGAATTCAACATCAACCTACTTCAGGGGTCTCAAATTCATTTTGTTATAGGGCCATATTGACAACATTGAAAGTTTTTTCAGGCCACATGCAACATGACCTATTTGTAACTACTATATAAGTACTATGTGGATAAAAAGTATGAAATACATGCAGTAACTTTTGATGTAGGATTTAATATGCATTTAATGATATACTCTGCATCATAGCTGTATGAGATCTACTTACACCTTAAATAAATGGAAAACTACAATTGCTAAAATTCCACAATATGCGTATTAAATAATTTTATTTTTTTGAAATTGTAGAAAGACATTCTTTTTCGTGATTGTGCAACACAATTTTAGGATCAATAGGAAGGGATGTTACACTAATATTGGAGAGGGCTTATAGATGCAGTGTTGAAAGTCATGTTCTGTGCTTAGATTTAATGTTTTATTTTTGAAAAATATTGTTCACAAATGTAGGTTGATCCAAACATTGACATGATGTTCCATGCATTTTTCAAAATAACAGGAAATCTGTTCCTTGACAATCGACAGTAAAATTCTGAAATAGTTGATTGAAAGAAAAGTCAATTAATTCCAATTGCACATCAGTTTTGGTCACTTCTCGATGAATGCTGGATGGAGTAACAAATAAATTCACCTTGCTGCTAAATTGCTACAAAATCTTGGAATCGGAACTCAAATTATTTCCACAAGCTAATTAGTTTGGCAATATACTTTCTCACTGAATCTCTATCCACATTGGAAATGATGCACAACTGCTCAAAGCGAGTAAAATTCTTCACTGACACCTGTTTTTCGAAAAGAAGTAGCTTTCTTTGAAATCCTTTAACAACATCATACAAAGAAGAAATGTGGTTTCCTTTTGCTTGCAGGCAAGTGTTCAATTCATTCATCTGCTTGCAGATATCATGCAAGAAAGCAAGATTACACAGCCACTTGGCATCATTAATTTCTGTAAACATGTCATTCTTCCTCAACAAAAATTCCGTGAAGGGAGCCAGAAGTGCACAGAAACGAGAAAGAGTCACTCCCCGACTAAGCCAACAGACATAACTGTGATATAACACCTTAATGACTTTGCAATAAGTTGAGAAATAGCAAAGCTTGCTTCAACAGCAGATTCACTCACCTGTTTTGCCTTTGTTAAATGCAACTGTTGCCCTTGTAATGAAGATTTCAGAGTTTGCACCTTATCAATGCAGCCCTTCTCATCAAGATTGTTGAACTTCTTCTTGTGGACAGATTCAAATGCCGTTTGATGTTGCATTCTTTTGGGACAGCGACTGTTGAGCCACATATCAAGCATGTTATCTTTTCATTGGATTGGGTAAAAAAGTACTGAGCTTCCCATTTTACTTGAAATGCCCTGATTTCTTCACCAATCTTCCACTTTAAGGACATCTTATTTTTGTATTTTTAAGAATGTGAAATCACCACAATGTATAAGCTGTTCCAATGTAGTGTAGTCCTTCTTCAAATGCAAACAGGAATTCACACATGCACACCTTTACACAGAAGTTGTTGGATGCACAACACCAAAGATTAAATCAGGCAAATTTACAAAATAAAGCCCAAGTTCATTCTCTACTATCCAACTTTTGACTATCTGGACTACTTAGAAATAATAATTCACCTTTAAGAAAATGATAACTAAGGCTGAAAGCAGTGGAAGTACATAGTCCAACCAGTGCATTTGCTTACAACAGTTTTGGGCAGCTGGGAGAGGGTAACAGGGGACAATGGGACAAAATAATGATATTGTGTGAGGTATCTAATATTAGACAACTGGCATAGGGTGGTTGTGATCTATTGTATTGTCTAGTTGTTTTATTCAATCAAATGTTTTTCATGGTCAGAGGTTCAGGTAGTCCAGTCAACTGTAGTATATGGCAGGAATACAAAAGACATAAAAATAAATTCTAAATGTGAAATATATTCTCAGAAAAAAAATAAATTCTCAGGTTTTTCTTATTTAATTATAATTCTCAAAATTATCTGTGGGCTGCAAAAGAGACCGTCGTGGGATGCATATTTGAGACCCTTGACCTACTTTATGTTATCTAAAGCCTTTTGAAAATAATCTATGAGGCCAGCCATTTGGGTGTCACATGACCTCCCTTTCCTAAACCCATACTAATTATCACTAAGGATGTCATTCTTTTCCAGATATCCCATTACAGTTGGGAATAAAATATTTTCAAAAATCTTACATACAGCCCTCATTAAACTTGTCTATAGCAGGTAGAGTCTCTATGTCCTCCAACTTGAAATCTGGTGATACGTTAGCAAGTTTCCATGGGCAGGGAACAATGGCACTCTAATGATGTTTTTAAAAATCTCCAAGTAATAGCTAATAATCACAGGAAGTCGTTGAGAAATAAATGGAGAATTGTCATCTGGGCCTTATAAACTACTGACTTAGTATTTGCTCGATTCTCTCCCTAGTGATAATAACCTCATCCATTTCTCCTGGAAAATCCCTCTCAAATGCTGGCTGAAAGTCATTCCTACTACTTGCAAAGGCTTTTGCAAATATGTCAGTGAAAATATTGCCTATCATAAGACCGTCCTTAACTAAATTTCCTGTCCCATTCTTATTCACTGTATCCCATTACCCCTCTTCCTACACTTCTTCAGATAACCCCAGAATGTCATTAGATTGTTCTTGAGCCTCTCCCCCAAAATATTCTCATGAAAATTCTTGTAGGCTTTCATTAAAACTACTTTAACCTTCTGATGAGCCTCCTTATACACCACCTCTCTATATGCATCCCTCCCTCTCCTAATAAAATTCCTAGTATTTTTATTGGTTTTGCAAAGCTACCTTCACTTTGTAGCAAAGGCTTCAAAGTGCAGTACAAGAAAATTGATTGAACTGTGTAGATAAAAAGAAATCTTTTGTACGTATTTACTTTAATCACGTGTTCAGCATAAGTGATGGATTCCACAAAAAAATCTTCCAGGCATAAAGATGATACCGTTTAAATTTAATGTGTAACAAAACTGTTTATTTAAGTTAAACTCCTGAAAAGAACTGAATATCAATAAAGATTAACTATCCACTAAAAACACTATTCAAAATATTTAAATCCAATGTCAAAATATTCAAATCCAATGTTAAAATATTCAAATCCAATATTAATGGAACCATAACAATAAAGATGGAAGAGCAAGAAAATTGTGTGTCTTATCCCTGTTAGACATAGTGTAGCACTCTAGGTTTTCTAAAATTCTAACTTTTCTAAAAGCAAATAAATGTAATTTTTTAAATTTAAATTTCAGAACATAAAATTCTTGAATCAAGAATGACTATGACATCATTCACTATTTTGTGCCATCTGTGAAAGAACACATGTGTCTACATTCTGGACATTCTAAATAGAGAGTAATGTCAATAAAAGATAATAAAACACATGAACACTAAAAATAATATAAGTGGAGGGTAAAAACTCCACAAAACCCCCTGGAAGAAGTTAACTGGGAAAGATTATCAATAAAACAAACAGTAGTAACACGACTGTGGGTCCACATCAGCACACCCCCCCTTTGAGACTGTGACACTAATTTGTGAGGGAGGCAAAGGAGAAGTGGAGGAAGGTGAAACGAGTAGCATCTGTGTGAGGCTCAGATGGATTGTCTGCCAAAGAGGGAGATGTGCTTAATGTAATGGAGGGTAATGTATCTTCTACTTCAAATTCAGCTAGGAATGCAGGCTATGTCCGTTTGCAGGCTTGCTACATTGCTATGTCCGTTTCGCTCAAACTTGAAATATTTATCATGCCTACTGAGAATTTTGTAAGGCTGCTGATAAGGTGTAGAAAGTGGGTGTTTGGATATGCCAGTGCAGACAAAATACATGTGTCACTGTCAAAATCAGGGTTGCAAAAAAGTGGCCACACTGATGGCATGCATGGTGACTTATGCAAGAGTGCCCATATGCTAAACTTCAAATTTTGCAGGAAGTCACTCCTGGTCACAGCATTGTACTCGGAGGTGAAGATATCTCCAGGCAGATGCAGTGTTGTGCCATACAACAAGCTCGGCAGGTGATGCGTGTAGATCTTCTTCAGTAGCACAACGAAGTGCAAGGAGTACAATTGGAAGATCAATGCTCCAATGTAGTTGATCATCAGTGGCCTTGAGAGCTGACTTAAGATGATGATGAAACCTTTCCACCATGCCATTGGATGCCAGATGATTAGAGGTAGTTCTTATATGCTTAGCACCCAGGATATCACAGAGATGATTAAACAAAAGAGAGTCAAGTTGGCGACCTCGGTCTGAGGTTATGGTGGATGGGATACCGAACTGAGCAAACCAGCGTTGGAGCAGCATTTGAGCAACACTGGAAGCAGTACAGTCAGGAATAGGAATGGCTTCTGGCCAACACATGATGCAATCAATACATGTTAAAATATACCAGGGGGAATGTGTTCACTGCTAAATCAAATTTTCAAGCATCACTCTTAATTTGTTAGGCCCAAAAACTATGCTCAATGGTGATCTGTGTCCCATGGTCAGTGACCAGAAAGAAGGCAGTTTAAAATATTTTAATCCCAGATGTTGGATTATATTTAAATTAACATTGTCCTCTAAAATATTCATGGATCTGGCCACTTACATATAACCTTAAGGTCCTATCTCTAATAAGATAAAGATTGCCTTACTGTATGTTAAGTTTACTTATCGTGTTTACTATGGTTAAAAATATAGTTGCAGTCAATAGGTGTATCTGTTATCATGGAGTTCCATTTATTACTTGTAAGGGAGACTGGGGCTGGTTGTCACATTTTTTAAGAGGATTTTTTTAAATTTACCTACACCTAAAATTTGAATCATGTTTACCCAATCATGATCATCCATCTTCTGGCTTTATAATAAAAAATATTGCTGATGCATATATAGGTAAATTTTGGAAATAATTGACATTTAGTGCAGGTGTTTTTTGTGACAATCAACCCATGTCTGGGGTAGGTTGTCATAGTACCTGGGGTTACTTGTCACAATGTGAATCACTAAATTCATAAAAGAAATTTGTTTTCCTTCAAGAAAGAAACATCTTTGTTGTTCACAATAACACATTGCTAATGAGAATGTTTTATATTTCCAATTCATTTGAAAAAGAATTGCTGATGATTTTTGGTATCCTATATTAGTTAAGGGATGCTAGCAGTTAAAACTATAAGCAATGGGAATGCTTCTTAGTTTCGTTTTTCGGTGTTTACTTGCTTTGCAGCTTGTAGCATCAATTCTAGGGACACGAGTCATTAATAATAACACTGTAAAACAAACTGTAGATATCTGACATATCTTTTAGTGCTTCTATAGCAGATTTTCATGCTGAATTCAAATCTGCAAACAAATTTGGTCCATCACTTAAGGCTGCACAGATATGTGCATTCATTCCCTGTCTGGTCTAAATGTTAAGGTTGATTCTATTTAAGAAAATGAAAAGATGTGTCAGTAAAAATTCAAACTGGTTGACTTGCTGGCACTGAGATCACAAGGTGGTGTAGGGGTTAATGCTGTGCTGAGTGCAACCAATCACACCATGGCACCATACTGACATCACAATGAGTGACACCAAACCTAACTATGTCTCTGCTTGCTGGTACCCCTGTTATCCTTGTAGATTCAGTCATTTGTGCAATATGGTATGAATAGGTTGTATGGCATCACCAGATTTGTATATCAGAAGTGTGATATCATCAGATTTGAGATATGTGAGTGGGATAGTTGAGGCTGGAAACATTACAATGTGAAAAAAAATTGGCATGTCTAAGATGAATTCATGAACTGCTGGTGCAATACAACAAAATCCTCATCCTACCTCTTCACATAAATTTGGGATTAATGAAAAATTTTGTTAAGAAGCTTGATAGCAACAGTGATGCTTTTTGTTTCTTTTACATAGTAAGTTTCCACAGGTCAGTGAAGCTAAAATTAATGACAGTATATTCATTGGTCCATTGGTTGATACATGCTCAGTGATAGTGAAAATGATGCATGGGTAGGGTTTAAGTCAGTGGTAGGCAACTTCCTAGGCATTAAGAAATCAGCAAATTATGTGCATATGTGGAGCAGTGCATTGATGCAACATGTCTCAAAATTCATCTTCTTGACTCACACCTTGCATTCTTTCCTGAGAACATGGGTGCAGTCAGTGATGAGCATGGTGAATGGTTTCACCAAGACATTGCAGTGAGAGAGTCACATTAACAGGGTCTATGGAGTGCAGGAATGCTGGCAGACTACTGCTGGACACTTCACTAAGACATACCAGAAGCTAAACATAGACAACTGTGAATGGCCAAAGCTGTGTATCTCACAGCATTTGTCTTTTCATGAGACTGCTGCTGTTTGGGTGCAATGGACCTCTGAACTGATTCCTGGCTGGGCATAAGGAGAGGAAGGATAATTCATGTTAGTTGAAGGAAATAATGGCACACAGAGAACTTGTACTTCTGGTCATTTTTGCCCAAGACCATGCAGCAATGGAATAGCCTTGTGGAGGATAAAGTGGAGGGCTTACTGAAGGAGAAGGATTGTAGGGGGACATTGTAGGAAGTATTGTAAGGGGACTCAACAACTATAGTTTAGGGTTTTAAGTGTTTTACTGAATTGTATGTAGCAATGAGAGTTAGTCTCTCCACTGCAAAATTGGTCCTAAAGGCTGCTTGCAGTGAATTAGAATTTGTTTGTGTTTTAGGGCCCATCGACTACAAAAGTCATGGTTGGGGTGTAAATCGCCATCCCACCATGATGTCAATAAATAAGGGCAAAAACCCACTAAAAGTAACAAGAACAAAAAGGCAAAGCCAAAACAGATATAGAAATAAAAGCATCAAAAGCCAAAACAGACACAGAAATAAAACAACAAAAGCCAAAATTGACCAAGCTGAAACGGGCAAAAGCTTAAAAAAGGCATAAAAACTAACATAAAAAGGCAAAAGCCAAATCGATACTAAACTAAAAGGCAAAGCTGCCAGAAAGGAAAATGCATATAAATAAAATTTTGTGAAAGAGGCCAGCCTCTTTCACAAATACAAACGAGTTCTCAACCACCTGGGGGTTATCCCCAAGAGAGGTGGAGAGCTCTGGACTGACTCCCAGTCAGCATCTAAGTTCATGGTATCTTGCACAGTGACTAAAGATGTGTGCCACTGTGAGAGGCTCCCAACAGCAGTCACACCATGCTTGATCCTCACCCACAGTATGTAGGAGTGGGTGAGGAACGTGTAACAGTTTCACAGCTGAGGAAGCACAACCTCCTCCCTCTGTGACTGGTAGCACAAGGACACCCAGTGCACTGGAGTGACCTTCAGTGTGCAGAGTTTGCTGGTGGTCACTGCAAACCACTGGGACCACCATTGGTCATGGATGGCCCACTCTACCATTGGGAGAGCGTTGGAGAAGGGGACAGGAGTGTTGGGTACATCTGGCAGGTGGGACACCTGCCAGGCCCATGACGATGGGGCTTGTTGCCCATGATGCCAACAATGAAGAGACAAACTTGATCAGCAATTTGTGCACACCCTGGACGATGGCATGTCTGTTATAAAGGGTGTGCACCAGATGAAGGTAGAATACAGAGTCAGTCACAACAACAAAGTGTCTGTCATTCAAACATTGGATAAGTTCCAGTGCTTTGTGCAGTGCTGTGAGCTCTGCAGTTAGGACACTGGTGACCCACAGTGGGGCAGGAGACCCTGAAACCTGGACATAAATCAAATATTATTCAACATATATTCTAGGTTGCACATTTCTTTTAAGGGCGTTTGGTAGAATTAAGAAAGCAACTCCTAACCCTATTCCCGCCTATGGCAGGGGCCTGAGTATCCATCTTGTCCTTCTGAATGTGCAAAAGGGTGATATATTGCCCAGCATTGTTTTGAACCAAGCTGCATGAACAAAAACTGCATCCCCACTGCCAATATCATCATACACCACACAGTACCATGGTTTTATTTCTCATCTGAAGGAACACACACTTGGGGTTTTTCATTTCAGGTTTATAGCATTTGGCCTGCCATTTCTTGTCTGATCACTGTAGTTAAGCAACATTAGCACACTACATAAAAAAATAACACAAAGGATAGCTATATTTTTAGTTTTAACAGTATGAATCTAATATTACACATAGAAAAAGAAATGTTTGTGAATTATTATTATTATTATTTTATTACATGCTAAGAAAGCACAAAATGATACATTAAAGAATACAGCACACATGAATTTAAAGGCAATTCAATAAAGACAATACATTTCTGCATACAGGAATCGTCTAATTCCTGAGACAAGTTGAGCATATATAAGCCTTTAGCTTCCTCTTAAAGTGGGAACAGCAGTTCCTACACCGATACTGAGAACACATGTACACAAATGAATGCACTTCAAAATGGAGGGCATTCCACCGTCTAAATAAAACATAAGGAAATAGCCTAGCTCGCAAATCCGAACATGGGCTGGAAGGCTCGAAGCGGTATTGAAAATCATCTGATGAGCAAAAGAACTCACTTATATAATGTGCAGGATGTGCCTCATTCCATAATGCACATGAAATTTCTAGTAATTGAATATAGAGAAGAAAGGATGAGAGCAGGAGCAAGTCGTGTCTTAAACACCTAGGAGTGACAGAGGTCGGTAGAGGAATACCCAATAGTACCCTCAGGATCTTATTATATGCAACAAGAAGAGGATGTAATTGCATTTTTGTAAGCCCTGCAAAGAAAGGGGCCGCAAACCGAAGTGGAGAAAGAACCTTAGCATGGAAAATAAGAATAAGTTGCTTAGTTAGCATAATTGGCTTTAGGGGCTTGAACAGAAAGACCAAAGAATTTAATTTGGATAGGATCACATTGCGATAATGCAAAAATTTTAGGGTAGGATCAAAAGTCACCCCTAGGAGTTTAAGAGGTTGGAAGCCACTCTCAAGGCAACCATCTAGTTGCTTATTGGAAAATATTATATACTTAGTCTTTTTTGTATTTAAATTCATGGACATGGAAGAGTATCACTGCGAGAGACTCTCCAATACTGGTTTAATTAGAGTGAGGGCATCTGGACTTTAATCTGATGTTATAGGATGGCCTAGAAAGTTATCATCAGCATAGGACCATGGTCTCCAGTCTAAACAGTGTGAAGGAAGATCATGTGTTTCAATATTGAATAAAATCGGGCCTAATACAGAACCTTGTGGGACCCCAGAATGCAGATATACTGAAGAGGAGGTAGACTCAAAATGAGCAGAATGTAACTGTAAATAGGACTTAAATAGGTTTAAGACATAGGAGTTTGAGAGGACCCTGGACAGTATTTTAATGAGATGACCATGGTCCACTGAATCAAACACCTTAGAGACATCAGTCTTCAGTAGGAGATATTTATTCCCAGCAGCAAGGGAGGAGGATACCGTGCCTAATATTGAAAGCAAGGCAAATGATACATAAACTAAAGGGCAAGAACTGTATTGTGAATGAGGAATTATAGATAAGAATTCAGACCTGGCCAGGTCCAAAAGCCACCTCTCCAAAACCTGAGCTAACTGAGATAGGATGGAGATTGGCCAATAGTTACACGGGTCAGAATAGGACCCTGCCTTATGAACAGGAACTACAAAAGCCATCTTCCACTCATGAGGGGCATACCTGCTAGGCATACAGGAATTATAGAGATGCTGGAGTATTTTTAAGCTACATAAGTCAAGGGACTTAATAACTAAGGCAGGCATGCCATCAGGGACACTCCGTGAGGAAGGTTTAAGCTTAGAAATGTAAAGAATGAGGTGAACCAGGTCCAAGTTTGGAGGAACACAATTTTTAGAAGGAAGGATAGCATCATAGATGTCCTGAGGAGGAGGGGGATAACCTGAAGGATTGGCCATTAAGGTCAGTACTCCAGAAGCCACCACAGAAGAGACAGCAATAAAGGGTCGGGACAGCCTTCTGACTAAGGCCCAAAGAGTATGCAGAGGCACAGTAGGTGACAAATTGGAGAACTTAAAAGACCATATAGCCCTTTTATAGTTATGATGTGCTGAAACAAATTGGGCATGCATCTGAGGAGATGGATTAGACTTCCACTGCCGATGCAAGGAGGCACAAAGGCCTCATAAAGCCGAAAGGGATGGGTTCCACCAGGATATAGGAGTAAACTTTGGAGACACCTTTACACGAGGGCAGAGCTACAGTAGTGCCAGGACACAGGTATCCTTAAAGCAGACATATATGTGTTCAGCATCTGTGCATGCAAAGAAATCAGGAGAATCAAGAGCTTGTATAAGAGCATTAAAGGCACAAACATCCATACATTTTACATTAATTTTAAACAAATTAGAAGAAGAAACAGGCTCACAAAGTGGGGAAAGTACAGCAACACTTAAGAATGATGATCTCGTGATCTAGACGGAAGTCATGAAGAAGAGAGACTTGCGTACCAGAAAATTCAGGAGATGAAAATCTGGTCCAGAACCATACAAGACATTGCAGTAATGCGTGTAGGAAGGGAGACCGTAGGTTCCAACTTTAAAGACTTAAAGAACTCCATCAAATGAGTAGATGAAATGAATCACTGTATTGATATGGTATCATCTTTGTCTTCATTATCATCACTGTCACTTTGAGTTAGTGCTGGCACAGAAGGCTCCAGCAGCGATTCAATGACCTCTTTTGGCAGTTGCTGCAGTTTTTTGGTGGGCAGTCCTCTCTTAGCAGTTATCAGTGGATCAGATGATAGTAGAATATAATTGAACACATCCAAGTTTGATTTTTCTCTGGAACATTTTCTTGAATGGTCCTGTCTGTATTTTTTGAAGTCCTTATTGTGTGCCTCTTGTGCTTCCTTAGATAATTGCCCAATTGGGAAGAAGGCATTTGACACAATTTCTGGACCATGAATTAAATATTTGTGCACTGTTGGTGGCATTGTGTACCATGGATATAATTCAACAAAGTATTTGGCTTTATTAATTGTGTATTGTTGAAACCTTTCAAATGATATTTCATGACCACAGGACACTGCTATCATTATGTTATGCATTTTTTAAATTAGTTGAAGATCAACTTTTGTTATTTCTGCTGACACTTCAGCATTGCTAAAGAAACGTCTAGCAGTATTACATCATTTGAATTTCCAAAGCCAGGTTTGGGTTTGTCAACAATCAAGCCTAACTTTGTTTCTTCAACAATCTTTTTATTCCTTCTTTTGGCCTGCCATTCCTTCATGGGTATCTTATAAGATAAATGGAGTAAGCATTCAAAGAAGCATATCCATCCATGCAATACTGACAAACCAAATCCAAGGTTTTCTGTTTTTCCCTTTCTTTTCAACATGCTGTCAATTGAGTTGAACTGTTTTGATGTGGCACCACAAATGTAGCACTTCTATGGTGATGTGGTATGGAGACTGCAGTAGTCTCCTTAATAAATTCAATTTTTATTGGTCTACAGAATCTTGTTGAACTTGGACGAGGGTTTAGCCAAATCACTTTTTGACCAGATACCAAATGGAGTGGCACAACTGAAGTAATAAAAATTGAAGAATGATCATGGTGTGCTTCAGAGCTACCATCGAAGCCCCATTTTGAATACAGGCACATATTTTTAACTTCAATAGGTTCAAGAGATTGTAAAACAATGTTCTGAACAGTAATTATTTGCTCTGTGGTCAAATCCAGCAGTGCTTGTAAATTTACAATAGCAGCAGTAGAGGTCACTGTCAGGTCCTCTGGTGAAGCATAACAATTTGTTTTTGCTTTTTGAAGAGT
Organism: Trigoniulus corallinus; assembly: GCA_013389805.1. NCBI lineage: Eukaryota > Metazoa > Arthropoda > Diplopoda > Spirobolida > Trigoniulidae > Trigoniulus > Trigoniulus corallinus. The sequence continues at coordinate 24,115,395 of JAAFCE010001963.1, read as the reverse complement.
TCTACATGAGGGGAGACACTGAACCTGCATCCTCCCCTGATAAAGTTCATTTCTCATGTGATTGCAGTGACTTGCCATATGCTCTTCTGTATTTCTCAGCACATGTAGGTGTTGAGGTCATTTCTGGCATCAGTTTTGAGGCTTCCACTTGGCCAGCAGCTCTGAGCTTCATTTGGGTGGCATATGTTAACTGAGGAAGAGGTGTAGATTTCCTTAATTCCACTGTCTTTTGTCATTTACCTCTTTCAAAACTCCTGAAATAAAACTTTTGGGCAGCCATGTTTCATTTGACATCCATGGGGAAACGATACTGATGACTTCAGCCAAGCTTGATTCTTACTTAGAAATGTTTCTTCAAATCTACATGATGCCTCCCAACAAGACTTAAATTGTGATTTAAAATGGCATATAATTCGGTTAATGTCCCTCACTGTACTGCCAGTTGACTGTGATCGTCTTTTCATTTCTTCTTTTGAAAATACTATTTTGTTTGCATTGAGAACTTCTCACAATGTCATACAGTTGACGTCGAGTAACAGACATTGTGGTTCCAAATGTGCCTGAATTAAAAAAAAAATAGTCCATTAATGGATATAAAGAAATGAATCATTTTCAAATTTCGATATTTACATGAAGTCTGAAGTCTTCTTTTCCAATATATAATGCAATATTTAAACGTGCAAATGTATATTTTGCAACTTTAGAACCCTTAAATCAACTGGTTGAATATCTTAACATTGATGCACTGGTGGGGTCTTTTGGACCCCAAGAAATTGCATAAACCAGCATTCATTGGAACTTCCCAACATAGTGGAAAAACTTTAAAATGAATTATTAACAGTTGAAAGCAAAATCCAAAATCTTTCTATTTTAATTTTCATAATTGTATATAGTTCGGTTGCAGTGTTGATGTACAGTCATGCCTCCATAGTGGAAAGACCCCAACTACATAAAAATGTAGCAAATAGTAGCAAAAAATATCAATACTTTTTGAAAATAGAATATATGCTGATTACTATGGTGCAGATTTTTATGCTTGATCTAACTTGATACATAATTAATTATCTACGTTTCTATTATCATTCAGAATGCAATCAACACCTCCCTAAGGGTTAAACCGACAGGCCCCCACCATGATGATTGTCTTTCTGGGCCCTAATGACCATTGTAGTTGATGGGCCCTAAAACCATAACAAACAAACAGGAGGACAGGGAAATGCATACCAATTAGTGGCCCATTAATTCAAGCCAAAGCAAAAGAATTTGCCTCATCTTTGGGAAATGAAGATTTTACTGCTAGCAATGGTTGGCTTCACCGATGCAGGACAAGGCACAATATTGTTTTGAAGACCTTATCAGGTGAGTCAGCTGATGTGAATATGAAAGTCACCGATGACTGGAAAAAAAGGCTGCCTGAACTTCTCAGTGGGTATGATATTAAAGATGTTTTCAATGCGGATGAAACTGGACTATTTTTCCGTGCCTTGCCTGATCGGTCACTTGTACTTGTATGGCAAAGGACCGCCTGACAGTACTTCTTTGCAGTAGTGCTACAGGTGAAAAACTGAAGCCTGTGGTAATATGGAAGTCAGAAAAGCCAAGATGTTTCAAGGGGCTTTTCATACAGTCTCTTGGTGTCCATTGGAGAAGTAATGCCAAGGCATGGATGACTGCAGAAATATTTGTAAAATGGCTAAAGGATATGAATTCCAAAATGAAGCTAAAGAAGCGATGCATTTTACTTTTACTTGACAATGCAACAAGCCATCCACAACAAGTTGAATTGTCCAACGTCAAGCTGGTTTTCCTACCAGCAAACACATCCTCTGTACTCCAGCCACTTGACCAAGGAGTTATTCGGGTTTTCAAGCTAGAGTATCACAAGCTTTTGCTGCAGTACCTTCTTGAAAAAATGGATAATGCATCAAAAGCATCAGATCTAGTAAAAGCGGTCACAGTACTCCATGGTGTGAGGTGGTGCAAGGAAGCATGGGACTGTGTTACAGGGAATACAATAATAAACTGTTTTTGGCATTGTGGTATTGGAGAAGCAATTGGAATACCTGAAGATGCATCCCCTCTCCATGAAGTAATGACATTATCTCATGAAATTGGAATTTCAGAAGTTGAATTTGAAGAAGAAGTTTGCTGTCATGAAGATGAAAATTGCTATGCAGAAGATGATCTATTCAAAGATGAAGAGGAGGATGATAATGATGCTGACCCAGAAATTGAGGAGGAACATCTTAGTGGGCAACAGGTTCTTGCTCTTTTGGACCAAATTGATCACTTCTCTATGAAGTTTTTCAATATAGTTTATGGAACAAGAAGTGCTCCTCTGCAGCAGTTCAAGAAAAACGTTGCAGAGGAATTAATAAGAAGGTAGCTTGCTTCTCGACAAACTACCCTTGACTCATTTGTTTGCAGTAATCAAATTTATGAAAATGTACATCAGTAATTCTCTGAAATATTACTTCTGCAACATTTATGTATACAGTACAATGCATTTTTCAGTTAAAAATAAAAAAGTACATAAATATATATGTACTGTATATACTGTATGCTAGCTATGTAACAAGCTACTGAACAGCATTACAGTAGTAAAGTGTGCCAACCCCCTCTTAATGGTACACCCCTCTTATGGGTACACATTTTCTGGGTCCCGCAGGTGTACCAATTAGAGAGGTTTCACTGTACAAGCTTTGGGAAGATACAAATGGACAGAGCTGATGCAAGAAGAAGGCAACTAATTTTATTTTGGCTGCAACAGCATGTCAATGGACTACAAAAGTAGTGGACCAAAATCTGCACCCTCTATACTTAATGCAAACTGCATTTTTGTACTCCCTGTCTTCTGCACCTGGCGACATATGGCCCCCATTGCCCCCCCCCCCCCGGTATGCCTTGGTACAAAACAGAGATGAGGGTCAAAATGGACCCATATGAGGCAAATAGAAGAGGAAAACTGAGTGGGCACCATGGTGGTTGTGGCACCTGAAAAGATCACTACTTTGGTGTTATCAGCATGTGCTTGCATGTGCACAGGCAAGCATACCATGCGAATGCATAAGTTAGTAGATCTGTAACACTAGTCAACATCAATTTTAAGTCTGGTGTCTGCATATGTGATTTATATTTCTTACATAACTTATAGCAGAAAAAGTAATTTTACCCCAAAAAAGTTTGTTTTTGAAGCTATCAGATTGAAATAATGGATTGTAATTAATGACATATACCTTGTCTTATACCACTATTAAGTCAACAAATGAAACAGAAGTTGGTTATGCATTTCAAACACTTTATAATTATAAAAAAGGGTTAAATCAAGGGGGTGCTGTTGTCAAAATATTATTTAGAAATGGATATTTTTTGCATTTCTTCTGTGATTGTATGGGCTTTCTTCTATTAGTTGCCAAATATAATCCCCCATCATACTCTCATTCTATTGCCCCCTGATAATAACGTCTTGATGAAAATGTTCACCTACTCATTCCACCACCATGAAATCCTACCCTGAGACGTTCGTCCTACCCTGCTATGCCATACATGGCCTCTCCACTTCTCCTAATCTTCCTATCAACCCTGTCCCACATGGAATTGGCAGACACATCCCAATTCCAGTTGACCTGGCTGAGAACCTCCTGCTGGAATTCATCTGCATTGGTGGCCAACTTCCACCACCTAATGACTGGTTCTCCCTTCCAAGTATGCTTCCTAACTACTTCCTTCATTAGTAATTCTATCATGAGCAGCTTGTGGCCACTTTCTTTTGGAAAGTACTCACTGGATAGTGCCCAGCAATCTTTGATATCTGCTCTGTGCTGCTCTTTAACCATCAGAAGTCTATTTGGGACCTCCCTTGTGGTGACTGGAAAGTGATTAGGTGCTTTTCCCTCTTCTGGAACCATGTGTTGGCCAATGCAAGGCGTCTCCAGGACCTTTTGCCCCTCAGGGTTGGTTGTATCAGACCCTCATCCTGCATGGATCTCCTCATATCCCAGACCATCCTTGCCCACATGACCAATAAAGTCACCCCCAATAATTAGATGCTCATATCCCTTGCCCTGTCTAATGGTGTTGTTCACTGATTGTACCAAATCATCAAAGTCATTCCAGAAACCTACTTACATTGTGTCACCCTGGTTTGCTTAGGGAGCATATGCACTTATGAGGTGGAGACCCATACCCTGCCAAACTACTGTAACTAGTATTATCCTACTGCTAATTCTCCTAACTGAAGTAACCCCTTTCTGCAACTCATTACTCAATATAATCCCAACCCCATTTTGCCCCTCTTCACCACATGTATATACAGTCAAACCTCTCTAATTGGTACACACTGGGGGGACCCAGCCAAAGTGTACCCATCAGAGGGGTGTACCCATAGAGAGGTTTTACTGTATCAGTTTATATGCTTCTCCCAGGGCCTGTGATTGATTTCCCTTCCACCTTGTCTCCTGGAGGAAAGCAATGGCATAGCGTGGGGGGGGCAAGGGGGTGGCCGCCCTGGGCGCAAGATTTTAGGGGGCGCAAAATTTGAAGAGTTGCAAAAAATTTCAAACGAAAAAATAAGAAATATAGTATTAGGAGCGCTATATCTTTCAAATTTTGCGATTTTCTATTCCTATTCCCAGTCTCATTGTGAAGTTGTCAGTGGAAGTTGCATCCACAAATCACACGTGGGTGACAAAAGTATCTTCTTAAAGCACAAAGTGACCTGTATTTTTCTAAAAAGCCAGGACAGGGCCGGTGTGATGGCTGTGCAAACTTAATGACAACACAGGACCCCACACATTTGGATTAATGCATCAACTTATAGAAGAGCCTCATTTCAATACTTTGCACAGGCCTTAGCGCTGGCCATTAACAGCCATTATCATCATACCCTTATCCCTCCTGTGGCAGGGTCGGATCTGTGGGTTCTAGCCCTCCACTCCCGTCTGTCTCCAACCAGGCCCACGTCAACCCCACACACTGCCATGTCCTTCACAACAACCTGTTCCCACGTCTGCTTTGGTCTCCTCTTGCCCCGGGTGCAACCAACCACCTGCATTCCTCACAAAGACCTAACGAGCTCCTACTCCCCTCTTCTCATGACGTGTCCATACCACCTCAGCCTATTCTCCCTCATTGTTTCTGCAATGTCCCCCACGGTACGTCTAATATACGCACTCCTAATTCAAATCTTGGCCACTTGCATTCTATTGACATGGCTCTTCCTTACTATGCAACACCCCGATCCATACAGTATAGCTGGCCTAACCACTGCCCTGTAGAAATTCCCTTTCAGCTTCATTGGGACCCATCTATCACAGAGGACTCCACTTGCCTGTCTCCACTTCAGCCACCCCCATTGATTCTATGGGTCACATCCAAGTCTATATCCCCATTGATTTGGTACGTTGATCCTAAGCACTTTACCTCTTGCAACTTTTTCACCAGTTCACCCCTCAAACGTACGTCATTGCTATTTTCCCATCCTTTCCAGGTGAAACCTAAATACTCTGTCTTCGTCATGTCCATCTTTAGCCCTCCCTTTTCTATCGGTCCTCCAATATAGTTTAGTCCCTGACCTATCTGTTCTCTGCTGTTGCTAACCTTTCAGATATTGTTGGCAAATGCCAAGCACTGAAGGGCCCAATATCCTACCCCCATAAGCAGTTTGTCCCAAACCAGGATGAAAAGGTATGGACTAAGTGCCAAACTTTGGTGCACCCCAACTTTCACTGAAAATAGTGGTGGATCCAGGGGTGGATCAGAGGAGGGAGCACTTCAAAAAAGAATTGCACCCCAAATATTTTTAAATATTCAGAATCCTTCAGTATAAATCCAGCTAGCAATTACAATAGGTCCTCTACTGCACCTTAGACAATGTCCTATCTTCAGTGGTTCTTATTGCACCCCATTGAGGCACTGAGGAGCGGGACACAATTGCTGCATTGCTCCCCCTCTGAATCCACCCCTGACTGGAAAGCCCCTGGTATTCTCCCAAGGTGTCCTTACCCTAGCTGTGAAGCCATCATACATATGCTGGACTATTCGAATAAACCCTTCTTCTACTTCCCTTTTTCGTAGTACCTCCCTAACTACCTGTGTTTGGACACTGTCGTAAGCCATCTCTAGATCAATAAACATGGCATGGAGATATTTCTTCTCTCCCTGCTTCTTTTGTGTCTAACTGCTCATAAAAGGCTTCATACTTCTGTTCCTTGGCCAGGGCAATGATCTCCTAGTTGTGGTCTTGACCTGCCTGTATTTTATCTTAGACTCCTTGTCCCCTAACTCTCACCACCTGTGGAAAGCAGCCTTTTTTTCTTCATGGCTGTTTCTACCTCCTCATTCCACTGGTCCAAACCAGCCATTTTCAAAAATGTAATTTTTATCAATAAATAAGATCATTATTAAGTTAATCAATGGTGATACTACCTTGATAGTTTATAGAAATATGGCCCTCAAAAGAAATCTTAATCATTGTATTGTTGATATTTGGCTATTTTGACTGATGAGTTTCCTGACCACTGGTCTGTCCAAAAGTTAGGGGGCGCCAATTTTTGCATGGCCCTGGGCGCTAGCAACCCATGCTATGCCACTGTGTCTATGCTTCAGTGAGTCCATCAATTCCCCTATTATTCCCTGACAGGGTACCCACATTCCAGGTTCCTAACCACAGCTTAACCTCTTTTAGTGTAACAGTTCTGACTATGGTGACCCCAGTCAGATGTCTAGTACCTCCAGTCATAGTGACAAGGTTACCTGTGGGAGGTGCCATCTTACCCCACAGGAGACACTCAATGTGTTTCAGTCTGTCATGTGAGCTCTCACATGACAATCCACCACTAACTCCTCAAACTGAAGAGATGCAGTCCTAGGACTGCATGTCTCTGGTAGGCAAGACTACAACAACAAAACAATAAAATGACAAGGAGATAACAAAAAAAAGCATTAAAACAATAAGAACAAAAACAATAATAATAGCAATTGAGCTGCAGGAATTTGGTCCCCCAAGTTGAAGTGCACACAGTGATTTCTAATTTTCAAAATATTCTACTTTCACAAGGGTGGGAAGTGTTGGGATCCTGCAAACTATAGGCCTGTATCTCCCCTCCAACTCAATACAGATCTTGTTCTAAAACTTCTGTTACCACTCCCATCTTGAGCATGTTTTCAAGATTAATAATGCCTTACTAATGGCAATCACTACTTCCTATTAAAAACCAACATGGCCAGAGCGTTTGAATCTTTCTATCATGCCTACTTAATCACTCAACTTAAAGATGCCATTCACCACCCATGGGTTCTTAACCTCTTACTGTCCTACTTTGAGGCATGGTCGGCCTGGGTGTGCCTGGAGCATCCTCCATGGCTAGCAGTGCCAACATTCTTTCAGGTTCCAGATGCCTGGCTGGGGTGGCCCCAGCCAGAGCATCTTCAGAGAGTATAGGGGCAACTCTCAGATTAGGATCATGGAATGTGGGGACCCTGACTGGCAAAACAGGGGAGTTAGCTAATATCCTAAAGCAAAGGAGGATTCAGGTAGCCTTTCTCCAAGAAACTAGATGGAAGGGGAATAGATCAAGGGCTCTTGGTGAGGGATACAAGCTTATCTATCCAGGTAGTGAAGGGGGACAAATGAGTGGATATAGAGGGTAGTGTGGGGTTGCCAGATGCTCTCGCTAGATGGCACTCTATCAGTCCTTTGCTCACCTTTGCTGGATGGTGTGCTTTAACAATACCAGACGCCCTTGCTAGATGGCGTCAGAGAGATGTCATGCAATGTTTGCAGTGATGCCTCTGCTAAGCGGCAGAGAAAACAGAGAAAAACAAGAAAAGAGTGGGAAAGAAGGAGACAACAAAGGAAGAGAGCAAGTTGTGAGGATGATGGAGAAAGAGCTGAAACAGACAACAAAGGAAGACCCACATGCTGGATCCTGCCCAGTTCCAGAGGTCTCCCTCCCTTCTGAAGATGTTCAATGATGATTAGATGTTCAACGACGTTTAGAAGCTGTTTAATGATGTTTAGATTTAGATGTTCAACGATGTTTATTCAGAAGATGTTCAGTGATGTTTAGAAGTTCAATGATGTTTATTTAAAAGATGTTCCATGATGTTTATCTGTGCTGAACTGGAAGTGAAGGACTGTGGTAAACCTGGGCAGTGGCATTGGGACGTTGTCTCCTGTTGTGCTGCCTGAAGAGAAAAGTGATCTCATTTCATCTGCTAGCTAGTCAAAGTCTGTATTTGCTGCATTTGTTTCCAACTCTTTTTCTTAAGTGTCAATAAATAAAGTTGACACCATAGTATGGTATAAGATAGGAGCTGCAACAGAAGGTCAGTGAATCAATAGTAGGCTACTGTTAGTTACAGTGGTTTGGTGAGGAGTAGTGCTCCACCTCATCAGCACGTATGCCCCTCAGTGGGTCTTGATGAACCCACAAAGGTGGGCTTCTGGACAGAATTCGAGGACTTCAGGCAGTCACTGGAGGCTGACTCACTGTGGCAGAGCCATGGCAAGGGAATGACTGCTTGGTTATAGGTGGGGACTTTGATGGCCATGTAGGCAAAGTTAACCAGGGTTAGGTGGAGGTTCACTGATGATGAGGGCCCAGAACAGTTAGAATAGAAGAGCAGTGAATTCTTGATGCAGCAAATGCACTTGGTCTTGCATTGGCAAATGCATGGTTTAGGAAGAGGGACAGACACCTAATCACAACCCATACACCACAAGGGATGTCACAGATTGATTTCTTATGGTTAGAGGGCAGGTTAGAACAGAGGTTCATGATTGCTGGGAACTCCCAAGTGAAAATTTTCAGAAAGCAAGTGACCATAGTCTACTTCGTGACAGGCAAAGAGGCCATGGCAATATGATCGTGGGTAAAAAGACTGTGGTGAAAATGCCGCAAAAAATTAGTTTGCACAGTAATGTGATGGTGGGTAAAAAGACCGCCAAAAAAAAGGATGCAAAAAATTAGATCACGTGATAATATGATCAAGGGTAAAGAGACCCCCCCCCCAAAAAAAAAGGTCGCAAAAATGAGATCCGTGGTATAATGACCGTGACCTTAAAAAATTGCATAAACAAAGGTGTAGGTAGTCTAAATTATATACAAGGATTTTCAGTTGTCTGAATCGATTTAATGCATTTTTGTGTACTGTAATTCTTGTCAATTAAACAAACAGACTATAAGTATATGACGTTGTAGGATCACAGTCACTATGCATTTTTTTTGCTGAGGCGACCATATTGCACACAATGGGTTTTTTTATCGTGGTATTTTTACCCACGGTATTATTGCTGTGTGACTTTATTGCTTGTGATCTTTTTACCCACAGTCATATTGCCATGCGACCTCATTGCTTGCTGTCCTTTTACCATGGTCAAATTGCAACGGTCTTTTTGGTGTAACCAGTCTACTTATGTTATAAATCCTAGTAAAAGTGGCAGGCAAGGAACATTCTTGGAAAGGAGAGCAGGTCATCAGATGGATTAAACTACAGATGTTGCCAGAGTCACCAGAAAAATTAGAACTTTAATGAACAGAAGTTTCTGTTACATTTAAATCTTCAGGGTTTGGAAAGCATTTCTTTTTAGCTATTTGAAGGATTTTGTATGAAGGAAATATGCTTGGAGCTTTCATCTTTTTGATATTATATTGGTATCAAGACAGATCTGCATCCACAACAGCCCCATACAGCATCTTCTTCTACCAAGGCATTAGTAGTTTATGAATCCTTATAAACTTTTTGGTACTTGGTGGCTCGACTTTCGCTTGATAATATTTCCTTCATTCATTTAGAGGCATGCAGTTGTCCAGATTTTCTGGGGTTCATTTTGGTAGGAAAGACCAATTGCAGAGTAGGTGTTTACTTCCTCAGCTTTTCAGTTTTGCATTCTTTCTGCACTCTCTTGAACACAGCTCAAAAGACCATCATTTTGATGGTCTTGTGAGCTCCTCATTATGTCCAAAAGTTGGACACAACAGAAATAGGATACTTGGGCCCAGACCTAAATATTATAGGAAGAAATGAATCACTAAGAGACAAACCCCATGACACTATTCACTAGAATACTCACTGTAGAGTTAAAGCGGGAGGGGGGCAGATTGGGCAGAGTTTGTAAGTTTGCCCCAAAAGTACAATATACAGTATACACAATATAACCATAAAAGAATCAGAGTGGCATCACATGGTTAACACAACTAAAACCTTCAACTTAATGAAATAATGTGTATTTTAACACAGTAATCTTTGTTTTGCATAAATAAATGGAAGTAGGAAATAAATAATACCTGAGCAAGATAGCTCCATGGTACTTAAACTTATTTCAATGCAAAATCCATGTAAAAATCGCGTGTAAACCACTATAACTTCAATACAAGGTGCAGAAATCATTTTAAGAAAATTCCAAAACACCTACAAGACATGAATGCATTGCAAAGGTTAAAGAATATATTGACCATTGGTCCCCACCATTTTATACCCTGGACATCTAGGAATCAAAAAATGAAAATGGCAGAGGTGAAAGCTAAACTCAATTTTTGATTTTTGCCAGCTTTTGGCGCATCTTGCCCCACTGTGCATTGGCCTGTTATTTATGCTGGGGTTCTCTTCCTCAGTTGGTGAGTGGTGGAGGGCTGCACACATGGAAATCCGTGGTTTTATATCCCAGCCCACTATATTCGACATTGGGCCTCCCTCGGTCATAATAGATCCTGCAAATGAGGATTGGTGAAGACAATTATACCAATAACTGAACTTCCTAGACGTAAGTATGCCTTCTGAACAAATCTACATAACACCCTAAAACGAACGTTTATTTGACACAAGGATGCAGGACCGGCCCTGCAAGGATAAACAAACTTTTCCTTCTGCAGCCAAAAATTAACCTCCACAAGGATTCAAACAGGTAACGTACTGTATAACAAACAGCTAAGAATTACTAACAAATACAGTATGGCTATTTTAATGCAAATAAAGGGTTCCCAATGCCGCTTCGTGGGATCACTCTCGGACGGGAAGCAAAGACGTGGCCCCTGTGTATTGTGTAAAAGAACCCTTCTTACATGTAATACAGCCCTATGAGCGATCAGGGATCTTGTATTGAACATGTAGAGTGATGTGCAGCCATCTAATGTGATGCCTACCTACATCGTGACCACCACCATAATGGTCCCTTTCCCTGATGTTGGAGGGGGTGACAGTGGGTCAAGATTTGAGATTTTAGACCTGGGATGTCCAACCTGTGGCCCATGGAGGCTTGTAATACGGCCTGCCTACAAAAAAGAGAAAAAAGCGTCTGTCAATTCATCATATTTTAATAAGCGCCAGGTTCAAAAGTCTCATTAAAATTATGGGTTGTCTGTATGATTATTACGTTGTTAACCCTTCAGCACTCTGGTCGGGTCTATTTGACCCGAGTGATTTTTGTTTGCAAATTTTTAATGTGTATATGTGGTGCTAAGTGGCTGTGCTTTCATGTAAATTCCTTTTTTCACACATATTTTAGCTAGTATTGTTTTGAAGTTCATTGAAATTATTAGTATCCTTGTAACGGCTATTTTAACCCGACAGTACCAGTTACGAAACTTTGTTGAAGTTCCATTTGACCCAACCATACTGTTTGTGCATCTCATTTCTGTAACGGCAAAACACCTTACTCACCCCTCACATTGCAATATGATCCTTATCCAAGGAGCCAAAAAATATGTTTCACCAATGTTTTCACTGTGGTAGAAACTAGACCATTTTATTTTGGCAGTCAAGCAGAGGGACTAAAGCCTTGTTCAACCTATTAGAAATTCTAGTTGAAATTTCATCATCACAGCCTTATCCCATCTGTGGCAGGGTCGGGTCTGTGGGATCTAGCCTTCCACTCTCATCTATCTCCCACCAGGTCCCTGTCCACCCCACACACTACCATATTCCTATGGACTACCTGATCCTACATCTGCTTTGGTCTCCCCTGCCCCAGATGCTTCCATCCACCCGAATTCCTGAAATGAACCTAATGAGTTCCTCCTCCCCTCTCCTCATTATGTCTCCATACCATCTCAACTTATTCTCCCTCCTTTTGTCGGGGATGTCGACCACCCCCAGGCTACATCTAATATACTCATTCTTCATTCTACCAGCTCTCAACACCCTACTCATGTTCTGCAGCATTTGCATCTCAGCTACTTGAATTCTATTGACATGGCTCTTCCTCACAGCCCAACACTCTGATCCATATCCATATAGCCTAGCGGATTACTGGTTTCTAGACTGGAGAGATTTTGTTAAAATTCTTGGCCATCAACTAGCAAAATAGCAGTTAATTGGAAGACTAAACTTCCCATTTATATCATCCTATTGGGATGATATAAATGGGAAGATATCAGTGATATAATTACATGCCCTCTATTGGGGGCACTATTACATGCCAGCCACGCATTTGGAACCCACAGGAATATTGGCTGGGTTGCCTGTGGGGGACGCTGCTCTTCCGCACTTGTTCCAACATTGCATTATACAATCAAAATAGAAACTATATTATAACCAGGTAAATTATAATATTACATGGTCAAGACTGCAAATTTATTTAAAAGAGAAAGGTATTGTTATCCCAGTAGATATCACATCAGTAAAGAAAATAAACATTCTGTTTGCTGCTTCAAATGTAAGAAATGCATTTATAGAAATCATTTAATCCCTTATTGTTCAGTCTGCAGCAATGGCATTATTTAAAATTTGAAAGATGTAAACATTTCATAGCATTTTTTGTACATTTTCTGCAATTTTAACATGGTTGGGTCACAGTGACCCAACCGCAGTACTTGTGTTACTTCCAATAGTTGGACTGCTGAAGGGTTAATGATGCATTAATACTGTACTCGCTATGCAACACCTAACGTTACTTCCCCCTTTTGGTTTTCTCGACCTATGACCCGCAATGCAGCCGAATGGCGCACGTTACCAGAAAGGTTGGTCAACCCTGTTCTAGACGGCTCTAAGTTCCTGTTGATTGATGACAATGCACATTAGCTTATGGACCATAAGCCAATGCCATTGCAATTGCTAAACATTTAAAATAAGCAGTAATTATAAAAACTCATCACGTGGAGCGGTGAGGTCAAGAGGGTGTGGTTCGTTGTGGCAGTGAACTGATACCAGTGGTGCAAGAATCTAGGTAAGTGTTTCCCCACAATGGGGAAATCAACTCAGACATAACCCATAGAACAGTGGTTTCCAACCTGGGAGGCACAGAAAACTGCCAGAGGAGGTGCCAGTGGAGAGTATGAATCATTGTACTGGGAAGCAATGAAAGTCCATCTACAATTTATAACGTATTATTCATTTGAAATGGGCTTTTTGGCACTGGCTGCATCATCATCATCACACCCTTGTCCCACCTGTGGCAGGGTCGGGTCTGCAGGTTATAGCCCTCCACTCCCGTCTGTTTCCTACCAGGTACCCGTCAACCTCACACACTGCCATGTCCCTCCAGACAACCTGCTCCCATGTCTGTTTTGGTCTCTTGCTACCCTAGATGCTGCCAATCACCTGCATTCATGGGATTCACCTAACGAGTTCCTCTTCCCCTCTTCTCATAACGTGTCCATACCACCTCAGCCTATTCATACCGCCACCCCCAGGCTACCTCTTATGTATTCTTTCCTATTTCTATCTGCTCCACAGCATTTGCATATAGCTACTTGCATTCTTTTTACATGGCTTTTCTTCACTGCCCAACACTCCAAACCATATAGCATAGCTGGCCTAACCAATGTCCTGTAAAACATCACATTCAACTTGATGGATACCCTCCTATCATGCAGGACTCCACTTGCCTGTTTCCATTTCAACCACCCCCCTGGATTCTATGGACCATATCTGAGTCTATCTCCCCATGGCTGTGGAACGTTGATCCTAAGTATTTTACCTCCTGCACCTTTTTCACCAGTCTGCCCCTTGAGCGTATGTCCCCATTGTTTTCCTGTCCATCCCAATTGAAAGACAGATACCCTGTCTTCTTCATGGTAATCTTTAGCCCTCCCTTTTCCATTGCTCCTCTTATATCACTTAGTCCCTTCTCTATCTGCTCTCTGCAATCATTAGCAAATGCCATGATCTGAGGGTTCCATTCTCCTACACCCATCAGCAGTTCATTCATATCCAGGATGAAATGATATGGACTAAATGCTGAACCTTGGTGCACCCCAACTTTCACTGGAAAGCTAGCAGTGTTTCCCCAAACTGTCCTAACCCTGGCTATGGAGACATTGTAGAGTGGCACTGTCCAACCCTCATGCCATGCAGATGGCATTCTATCTCCACTAGCTATCTTATTGAAAAGTTTCCCTAGCCACTTGGTACCTGTCCTCCCTAGACTATGCCATACTTGAATGGGTATTCCATCTGGGCCTACAGTTTTTTTTGGCCTTTCATCTTGCTAAGTGCCCTGACTACTTCCTGAAATCCACCTTTGTGGGGAGTGGCGAGTTGCATTAGACACACCAGTTCTCGTCTGATCACTGAAGTTAAGCAACGCAAGCCCAGTTAGTACTGACATTGGTGGTCGCTTGGGAAAGCTGGGTACTGCTAATACCCAATAATCGTCGCATTAGTGTAGTGTCTGTGCAGTATATGCATTAGAACTATACAGTGGACGGGTCTCTAATGACCTCATAATTGATGGGACCTTAAACTCCAACAAACAACAACAACAGCCTTTGTGGGTTTGCCCAGACCTGCCTGGGGGCATATGTGCTGATTAGGTGAAGCACTACTCCACTAACAGTAGCATGCTGTGGATATGCTTCACCTGGGTGACCCCTTGTTGCAGCTCCCTATCTAATACTATGCCGGGCCCTTGTTCTATTCCCCTTCCATCTAGTTTCTTGGAGTATGGGTACCTGAATCCTCCCTAGCTTTTGGGTATTAACTAACCTTTGTTTTGTCAGTAAGGGTCCCCACATTCCACAATCCTACTCTTAGATTTGCCCCTATACCAGTGGTGGCAAATCTGTGACCCACCATTAAATTTTACGTGACCTGAACAAGATCACATCTAGCTTATCACCTCATAGTGTGTGAGGTGGACGAGGACCTCGTGGGCTAGAGCCCGACCCTGCCACAGGCGGGATAAGGGTATTATGATGATGTTCTCTTTTGCTGGTTTAAGTGGGGTGTACATTTGGCGTTTTTGGCCCTTTTCATGCATAATGTAAGACTTATCGTCATTCATATGATGCCAAATGACGTAGGGGCAGCAGCGCTTGCTCCACCCCATGCCTTTGAAAACGAACGTCACTATGCTTATGTTAAAAACCCCTTCCTAGTGTTCACAAGAAAGTATTAGTCAAAGGCAGGCATCTAAGGGCATGATTGTTGCATTTAATTATCATTTGCAACTATATATTTGAAACTAAAACAACCTTTTTTAATTTAAAAATCGCTTTTCTTATTTTATTATGTTATGTTGTAGATTGGTAGATTTACAGTCCAAGTTGCAAGAATGCAAGCCGTGCATGCCCAACTTTCAGGCATAAACGTGTCAAAATCAAAAACTTTTGGAAACGTGCATATATTTACACTTGAAAGCTGCTTATGTTCCCAAGTAGCATACAGAACGCTCATGTGTGCACCGGCATAGTATGCCGGCTGCAAATTCATGACGTTAGAGGTCTTTAAGCTTAAGAATATGCACAGAAAAGCCACCAGCCCTGGGGATTGGATTCCCTGCTTCATAGACTGCCTCTACACATGTGGGCAATATATAAATATGTAAATTGTCAACTATCTCCTGTGACTTCTCAAAGCATCCCCTTCAACCCTCATTCATTTTTAGGACTGTGAACCACCCCTAGTACTCTTCCCACAATATCCCCCTCAACCCTTATTCAGTATCAGGATAATTAATTACCCCCATAGCCTTCCCAAATAATTCCCCTCCAAACCCTATATCTTATCAAATAAATCAATTAACTACCCCACACTCCATAACTTTTCCCACATGAAAATTTATCATAAATTATGGGAATTATCCATTTCACTCATAAAGAACTTGAAACCTAAAATAACCCCTCTAAAGTGAGAATTATTGCCCCAGGCAACCCCTATTGTATGTAAGTCAAAGGAAAATTATACTTTATTATACTTTCATGCAAGATAAATAGCCACCCTGATTAAAATCAGTTGAGCAGGGTTAAAACCCTTTAATAGAAAGCAGCTGCAAACCACCCTTAATTAAAAACCCCCTCCTTGAAACCAATAGAAGAAAATACAGGGAGTATAAAAACGAGTGCAGAGAGAGTCGATGCAGAGAGCGAATGAGGAACATATGCCAGAGGAGATGCTGAGAGAGTGAGGATCTAATACAAGAAGTGATGCCAACATGCTGAGGAACACTGGACATGAATACAAACTTAGAGAAAAACTGATGCTCTCCCTGGATAAGTGATCCAAACAAGTTGCTGCCCTAGGAGAATGTGACAACAGAAGATCTTGAAGAGGACCATCTACACCAACCCTGGAAGTCTACAGTAGGAAATAGACTCTGTGGGATAACCCTGGAACCCATGGCACCAACAGCCAAGGAAGAAAAACAACAGCAGATAAGAAAACAATATTGATTTTTATGTAGGATTTCCTCTTTGCAGAAGCAATTGTGTTTAAAGCATGTATGCTACTTTAGGATATTTTTTGGTTAGATTGCTAGCATTTTCAAAGAACAATTTCTGATTATTACATTTTTGAGTAGTCAGATTTCTTTAATCTTCAGTCCTAGGATGTACACTTTATGGTAATTGTGTTTAGAGCATGTATTTAGTTTAGGATATTTTTAGATAGATTGTTAGCATTTTCAAAGAACAATTTTGACTATTGCATTTTAAACTAGTCAGATTTCTTTAATGTACACTTTATGATAATTGTGTTTAGAGCATGTGTGCTAGCTTGGATTATTTTTTAGTTAGCTTATTAGCATTTTTGGAAGAACATTTTGTAAATATTTCATTTTGGATTAGTCAGGTTTCTAAAGTCTTCCTTCGTAGGATGTACTCGTTATAGTAATTGTGTTAGAACATATGTGCTAACTTGGAATATTTTAGTTAGATAGTTAGCATTTTTGGAAAAACATTTCTTGACTATTGTATTTAGCAAATTTACAAAATCTTTAGTCTCCAGTAATTATAACCTGAGGTGATAATTAATCTAGAGTAGTAAAAAACAAAAATTGTAAATGCTCTTCAGTTGAGTATGATTTTCTCATGTAAAATAAAAGATTATTGTTAAGAAGGAAAAGAGGCCTAAGAAGTTTTGTGAAGTTTTCTATTCTGCCTACATTGGCAATGAACCTAAGGAGGGAAGTTGGTAAGGTACTTTATTGAAATAAACCCCCAAGGAAAAAAGGGAATAGGAATAAATAAGGAAATAAACCTAAAACTAACAAAATTATACTGTGAATAATAGTACTATATACTAGATAAACATGTAAACGATACTAATACTAATACCATTAACTAACTAATAATAGCACTACCAATAATATTGCAAGAATATACTACCATGTTTCCCCGATAATAAGTCACTGTCTTATTTCAATTCTGGTGCTGAAATAAGCACTAGAGCTTATTTTTGGGGAATGTCTTATTCTTTTCTATAATATTATTTTTTAAAGTCAAATATTGAATACTTTCAAATTGAAATTGAGACATAATGGCAAAAAATTGTAGATGACAAACTATTGAAATCATGTCCTACTTTATTTCAATTGCCATAACTTACTATACTCTATACCAGTGTTTTTCAACCTTTTTATTGGAACGGAACCCTTGGAGCATTTAGACTTCTTGTGGAACCCTTTGGAACATTTAGACCTCTCATCGAACCCCATGCAGTGACAAAAACCATTAATTGATACAGGTGTGTGTGTTAACATAAGCAGTTCAATTTGTGGCTTATGTTTGAGAGAGACACCCGAAGTTCGTCTCTGACAGACAAAAGTCGTTCTCATTTCTTGTGTTTTCATTGTTATTTTTATATTTTACCATGCCATTGGTGGAACCATTGAGAGGACCTCATGGAACCCTTACTCTTATGTTCTGCAGAACCCTGGTTGAAAAACATGATGTCTACTCACAACCCGATTTTTGGCACTGGCTGCAATGAAAACCAAATACAGTGATACCTTGACTTATGAGTTTAATTCATTCTGTGACTGAGCTTGCAACTCAAATTGCTCCTTTTTGAATTGAAATGCCTTTAATCCATTCCAGCCCCAAAAGCACCCTACATGTATTGTGTTGTGATGAAGGCTTGAATTAACTGTTGCATCAAATGAAGATGAGTGAATATTTGGCTATTTTGTTTGTTCTGTCTATTATTATTTTTAGTACGTTTAAGTCTTCCTGTGTCTTGATATGACGTGATATTAAGTATGGGCTATGTTCCTTCTTAACTATTCGGTAATAATATTTAATAAACATTTAAATGTATACCAGAATCACACTGATAATGTTTTTGAGAAAACATCTTCAGCTTTTGTATCTTTGTATTAAATAGTTCTATTCTGTAATTTAAATTCAAAATTCAAACAATTGAATTATGCAAAAGTGCTGTGACATAAGGATTTAGATGCTTGTGCTAAAAGTTAAAGTATGCTTCAGAACAGTAAATAGTATGCCTAAAATGGGTCCCGCCTATAATTGTTTAAAATCATTATGAAAGATATATCATTGATTTTTACTTGCTTTCCCATGCTATAATTCCTGCAGAGTGCGACATGATGAGCTTCATTGACATCTTCTTCAGGAACCTCCAAGCCCATGCACTTTCCAAGGGACACACTGTTCTCTACCACTGCCACTTTTGTTCCAATCCTTTGATAACCTATTCAGACACAGCCTCAGAACACAGATTCTTACATGCAGAGGTTGAATTACTTCTTGTAACACCCTGCTTGGTAAAGAATTTCTTGAAATTAGAATTTATCTGCTGGTTTATAGGTTGCAGGACAGGTGTCTTCAAGGTTTGATGGTTGAGCAGATGCATTATCCAGGATGAGAATGGCTTGCAGGGGTAGATAACTTTCTTGGAGATTGCTAATTATTGTTGGTGTGTGAAGCTCACTTGTAACTCACATTTTAGCTTTCATCTCACATCAACAAATTGACCAAGTGACAGCTCATATCTTGAATAACTTGTAAGTTAGTTCACTTGTAAGTCGAGGTATCACTGTATTGAACCAAGTTAATAGTCAGAAAAGAGTTATGAGTGGCACTTGCCACATTGCCCTGATTTGATAAACTTTGTGCCAATAAACAACACCCACCCTCGCAATTTTTTAGGGAGGCACAGTAGCATAACGGGTGGAAACCACTGACATAGAATCAATACACTATGGCCAACGTGGTGACAGCCAAGTGGAGCGCTGTATGACCACTGGATCCCAAATGAATTGAAAGCTAAACTTTGCAAAACTGTAGTTAGGCTGGCCGGTAACTGGGCAGTAAGGAAGAACCACGAGAGGAGTATGCAAGTGTCCAAGATTGTGATGCTGTGTTACATGAGTGGGGTGTAGCACACTGGCAGGTTCTGCAACGAGTACATTATGGGTAGCTAGGGGGGGGGTAACATCACGGGGAAAGTGGTAGAATATAAGTTGAGGTGGTATGGGCATATGATGCAAAGGGGGAGGAGGAGATTATTCGGTACATTATGGGACAGCAGGTGGTTGGTGGTATCAGTAGTAGGGGAGACCAAAGTGGGCGTGGCAGTAGGTTGTGTGGAGGGACCTGATTGCATACGGAGTGGATGAAAGCCTGGTGGAGGATTAGAACCCGCAGACCCAACCCTGCCATAGCCGGCATAAGGGCGTGATGATGATATCACATTTTAGAATAATCGGTTGACAAAACAATTTAATTTTGTCACTTATGTTATGGCTTAACAGTGAAGGATGGCATAGGCGAGGTCCTGCTCTCTCCAACGAAGGTAAAGAGGAGGTGGGAGGAGTACTTCCAGAACCTCTTGAATGAAGCAGGGGGAGATGAGGACGACACCACCAATCCTGCACCATCAGGGGCTGTAGACTTTGTACCAGAAGAGGAAGTAGCCAGAGCACTCAAGAAGATGAAAGGTGGTAAAGCTGTAGGCCCAGACAGAATCCCCATTCAAGTATGGCATAGTCTGGGGAGGACAGGTACCAAGTGGTTGGGGAAACTTTTTAATAAGATAGCTAGTGGTGATAGAATGCCATCTGCATGGCATGAGAGTTGGATAGTACCACCCTACAAGGGTAAAGGGGATATCCAAGACTGTAGCAACTATAGAGGAATAAAGCTAATGAGCCACTCCATGAAGCTCTGGAAGAGAGTAATGGAATGTCGCCTCCGGGGTAGAACTAGTATCTGTGGAAATCAGTTTGGGTTTATGCCAGGTAGGTCCACAATGGAGCCAATCTTCATTCTGAGGCAGATGATAGAAATGTATAGGGCAGCAAAGAAGGACCTTCATGCCATTTTTATCGACCTTGAGAAGGCCTTTGATAGTGTTCAACGACAGGTAGTTTGGGAAGTATTACGGAAAAGGGGGGTAGATGAAGGGTTTATTAGAATAATCAAGGATATGTATGATGGCTTCATAGCCAGGGTAAGGACACCTTGGGGAAACACCGGGTGGTTTCCAGTGAAAGTTGGGGTGCACCAAGGTTCAGCACTTAGCCCTTATCTTTTCGTCCTGGTTTTGGACGAACTGCTGACAGGTGTAGGAGAATGGGCCCCCCAGTGCCTGGCATTTCCTGATGATTTAGGGAAAATTAATGACTGCAAAGAGCAGATAGAGAAGGGACTAAACGAAATAAGAGGAGCAATGGAAAAGGGATGGTTAAAGATTAACATGAAGAAAACAGAGTATTTAGCTTTCAATTGGGATGGCCAGGAAAACAACGGGGACATATGCTCGAGGGGTGAACTGGTGAGAAAGGTGCAGGAGGCAAAGTACTTAGGATCAACCTTTCACAGCAATGGGGAGATTGACTCGGATGTGACCCATAGAATCAATGGGGGGTGGTTGAAATGGAAACAGGCAAGTGGAGTCCTGTGTGATAGGAGGGTCCCAATCAAGCTGAAAGGGAAGTTTTACAGGACAGTGGTTAGGCCAGCTATGCTGTATGGATCAGAGTGTTGGGCAGTGAAGAAAAGCCATGTAAATAGAATGCAAGTAGCCAAGATGCGAATGCTGCGGTACACGTGCGGTGTCTCAAGGGCAGATAGAATTAGGAATGCATATATTCGAGGTAGCTTGGGGGTAGTGGACATCGCCAAAAAGATGAGAGAAAATAGGCTCAGGTGGTATGGACACGTTATGAGAAGAGGTGAAGAGGAGCTGGTTAGGTGCATTCCAGGAATGCAAGTGGTCGGCAGCATCCGGGGTAGGGGGAGACCAAAGCTGACATGGGAACAGGTTGTCCGGGGGGGACATGACGGTGTGCGGGGTGGACGGGGATATGGTAGTGAACAGACGGGAGTGGAGGGTTAGAACCTGCAGACCCGACCCCGCCACAGGCGGGATAAGAGTATGATGATGATGATGATGATGATGATGACTTATGTTATGGCTGTTTCATGGCTGTTTGTGGGGTAGGCCGGCATACCCCATAGACAACTTTGCCAATATTCCTTTGGGTTCCAGACGCCTGGCTGGGGTGACCTCAGTCAGAGTAGTTCAGTGGACATGCAGACCCGACCCCACCACAGGTGGGAAAAGGGTATGATGATGATGTTAATGGCTGTTAATTGCATAAAACCTACATAGTGTGCTATCCAAGTGACTAAAGCCTGGTTCCCTGGCACGTGACAATCCACATAAACTGATGACGTAGTTACACTACTATTCTGTAAAGTAAGCATGAAATCAACAGTGAAGTGGAGCTGAGAGTTAGTTAACTGCATTTGTTGATGGAATGCGTTGCTCAAATTTGATTGGCTGTTTGAATTTTTAAATAGTCTTCCGTTTACTTTTCATTGGTTTATTTACTTTTTCGGTTTTGGCACCACCAAACGTTCATATTGAAAATTATTAATTGCTTACGTGAATTCGCTCATGCCAGGGAATCAAACCAGGTGCAATTTCTTTTAGTGCCTGTGGTTTACGTCTTAATTATACTGTCTGCTCACGTCCTATTCTCGTCAGTGTCGCGTGCCAGGGAACTAGGCTTAAGGCATTTTGCGATGTTCTTCACCTTGACAAGTATGAGTCTGCATGACAGTTTTGGGTTTTCGCCAAAGCCGACGATAGTACTGTATTATCAACGGTATGTCACTCTCTTCAAATAACCCACCGTGGTGGCATTGTGGTTTTCACGCAAGGCAACTGTGTCAGTAGTTCTAGGTTCGATACTGGATCTAGGTGGGTCGGATTCTTTCGGGCGAGAGAGAGGCCGCGAGTTTGCCTTCTTTCAGATGAGAAGTAAAACCATGGACCCGTGTGAATTACTGGATTACTTTCATGGGTTGGGGAGTAAGCCAAGCAGCCATAACAGGACGGACCCTTTGGATGCAGCTCACAGCAGAGGGGAGTTTTCAGCACCCAACATTCTTTACAAACCACCCATGTGGGTATTGATGTGGGCTTGTGCTGCTTAACTTCTCAGAACTGGGGTGTCCAATGCAAGTTGGTGCACGATGGCACTTGCACGTAAAGCCACAATTCTACCAAGGCAACACTGAACGACATGAGGCATGCTACTTGTTTCCTAGTATTGCTTCATTGTATGTGTGCAACAATGTCACACAAAATTAAAAAATGTCGCGTGCAGATTTTGTTTCTCCAAATTGCATGCGCTTTGTGGCCCATGCTTGTAGCATGCGTCTACAGCAATTACATCCAGGCAAAACGAGTCCTTTCTTTTTTGTTCAACATGTATTTGCAAACAGCCGCAGCAGCTGCTTATTTGGTGACAGCATTGAATAAAAAAGGAGAAAGTCATGGTGGTGGTGAAGAGAACTGGGGCTGAGGACATTGCTGAAAAAATGAAGGAGAATAGGCTGAGGTGGTATGGACACGTAACGAAAAGAGAGGACAAGAACCTCGTTAGGGCCATACCAGGAATGCAGATGGTCGGTAGTACCTGGAGCAAGGGGAGACTGAAGTTGACGTGGGAACAGGTTCTCTGTAAGGATTTGGCGGTGTGTGGGGTGGACAGGGACCTGGTGGGAGATAGACTTTAGTGGAGGGGCAGAACCTGCAGACCCGACCTTGCCACAGGCGGGATAAAGGGACGATGATGATGATGATGATGCTTGCTGCCAGGAAGATCTGCCTCGGTAGAGCAGGGGTAGCATGGTGCATCAGTAGTTCCTGGTTCAATGCTGGATCGAGGTGGGTTGGCGTCTTTTGGGTAAGTGAAAATTTGTTTTCTGTCAAATGGGAAATGAAGCTCTGGCCCGTGTGGTTTTACAGTTCTCCACTCCCGTCTGTTCTCACCAGGTCCCCATCCACTACACACACGCACACTATCATAATCGGCCCTTTGTAATCGGTGAGACAACTTTGAATGGGACACTCCCACACTCCTCCACCAACTAAGGGACTGGCTGCTTGTTTAACTAACCCGTCCATGTGTAGTAAGGAATAAAAGTATTCTTCACTTTAGGAACCGCCGCGTGGCAGTTCACCTCTGCCTGTAGCTACTATGGGATAAAATTCCCAAGTGAAGAAGCTCTCTCCCTAGCATCAGTGGAGTGCCCCAACGAACAATAACCAGACAATAAATAAGCATAGGGATTGAAGCTTGGTTGACATGGCAAAATTTGCATGTGTAGGGGCTCGCCGCCTGGCGTCGTGTCGGTAGCATTCCCCATCGAACAATATACCGACGATCAATAAGGGTTGGGGTACAGCTTTGGCTAGCAACCGGCTGCAGAAAACATTATAGCCAATATATCGTCTTATGTCCATTCAGAGGGACAAGATGGTTGCCCGATCCTGCCATTGGGGGAAAAGGGTTAGGTTTTGTTTTTTTATCACTCTCTTCAAATAATTTGAGATATAATAGTGGGGTAGCAAGGAGGAGAGGACGTATGGAAAAGTTGAAAGTGTGAGACGGAAATTGTGAGACTTGTCTACGACTATTGCATTTGCAACTGTGGAGGAGTGTGTACAGTAGGTCTTTTTCCGTTCGGTAGTTAACGAAAATTCTCTAAAAAAGGGGGAGAAAGGCGGTTTGTTACGATTTTTCCAAAATTTTATCGTTTCCTCATTTTGTCATGAAAGGTTTGAAACCGGTTTCCATTTTTTATTGTAGGAAGTTAAATAAAACTACCGCAGAAAACGTAGTGCGAACCTTGAAATTTGATGCAATATGTGCCACTATTGTAGGGTTGCCATACGTCCCGGTACACCGGGACATGTCCCGGTTTTGAGGTCTGTGTCCCAGTGTCCCGGTCCGATAGTCATTTGTCCCGGTCGTTTTAAAATTTTCGCATGTTAACCAATTATTTTCTGATAATATCATTGCATTCAGATTTGGTACAGATTCGTCCATGAAAGCGCATCACGTTTTGCCAGTGAAACTGACTGTTCGGGAATGATCCACCATTGATCCCTGGGGCGGATCCAGACGAGGGACAATTCAGCAATTGCTCCCCCCTCAAAGCCTGACAGGGGCGCAATTGATGAAGCATTTTTGCATTGCTATCCCCATTTCTATACTGCCAGTCCAACAGTTGCAGTCCAATCTGTAGTTGGCTAAACCACTGAAGATAGGTAATTGTCAAAGGGCCAGGACAGGACCTCTTGGTAATTGCTAGCTAGATGTATAGTCAGGGATTATGAATATTTAAAAATATTTGGGGCGCACATTTTTTGAAGTTCTACCCCCCCCCCCCCCACACCCCCCCCTGTTGCCCCCAACCTTTTTTTTTTTTTTTTTTTTTGCGTTGGTGAAATGATTATGGAATTTTTTAATAAAGCTATGAATGTTTATAATATGAATTCTTGCCATTTTGTTGAAAAAATATTTTTAAGGGGTGATGTCCCGGTCGGTGGTCCGACAATTATGGCAACCCTACACTATTGCCAAGCTACGTAACTTCAAGACTTAACACTTTCCTAACGGCTCTCAGAAACCCTTGACTAATCTCCCCACGTATAACAAGAAGAGGGGGAGAGTAGGTGGTTTAACCTTCAATGTTTCACGTTGTTTACATTGACATCATGACCTTGATTTTTTTTCCTGTTTTTATAACTTTTTTAGATCTTCATTTTCTTTACGAAACTTCTTGCAGAAAACAGGCTTTGATAACGATGACATGCGTATCCTAGAAAGTCGATGAAATTTCTGAGGTTGTGTCAGCTATACCAGACTCGATTTCAGTCATTTCTCAAGGACTGAGAACAAAGCAAAAAGCAACTCCTAACCCTTATCCCACCTATGAATGGACACGGGGTGATATATTGGTCATAACTTTTTTCTGCAGCCGGTTGCCGGTCAAAGCTGCACCAATACACTTATTTATCGTCGGTCTAGTCTTCATTGGGGAATGCTACACCTGGAAATTTTGCGTCATCTACCCGTTGTGTAGTAGAGAGAGTTCTTTTTATGTGCAAGTGCCATCGTACACCCACACGGGACCTCGGTTTTACTTCTATTCCGAAAAAAGGCACACCCACGGCTTCTCTCTCGCCCGAAAGAAGCCGACCCACCACGGTCCAGCATCAAACCTAGAACTACTGGCGTAGTTGTCGAGCGTGCTAACCACTATGCCACCACGACGGGCTCCTCAAGGACTGAGAACATATGTGTGTAAAGACCACAAAAGTGACCGAACTATTTATTTATTTATTGAAAACGTAGCAAGGTACACTGTTACACGCAAAAAAAAGTACACTGGTCAAACAATAGTTCCTCATAAAAAGAGAAACAGAGCACGCTTAAAATGGCTGCAGTTTGAGATGCAAATGGCCCTGGAGCATACAAACACCTGGGACCGAATATGATACAGTAAAGCGTTCCAGACCCCAAAGCAATAAAGAGGGAAAACCCGTGGCGTTCCTGTAGTGTGTGGTGCCTGTGTGCAAAATTTTATTTGTCGCCCCTATCCTAAACCTCTCACCTAATAAAAATTACTATATAAAACAAAAGTAACACTAATAATTTGAAGAACTATGCTTGCTTAATTCAGGTACTGCATAACGATCATCATCGTTCCTTTATCCTGCCTGTGGCAGGGGTCGGGTCTACCAGTTCTAGCTTTGTTGTTGTTTGTTGGTGTTTTAGGGCCCTTCAACTGCAAGGTCATTAGAGCCCCGTCCACTGTGTAGTTCTGATGCAGGGACTGCACAGACACTACACAACTGCGACGGTTTTTGGATACTAGCGGTACCCAGTTTTCCCAAACAGCCACCCATGTCAGTACTAACTGGGCTTCCATTGCTTAACTTCAGTGATTAGACGAGAACTGGTGTGTCCAACGCAACTTGCCACTCCCTCCAGTTCTAGCCCTCTACTCCTGCCTATCTCGCACCAGGTCTCTGTCTACCCTACACACAGCCATGTCCCTTTGGACAACTGTCTTCCACATCTGCTTTGGTCTTCCCCTGCCCCTGGTTCTTCCGACCACCTGCATTCCTAGAATGGACTTAACGAGATACTCTTCTCGTTATGTTCCCCTACCACCTCAACCTATTTCCTTCATTTTTTGTGACATTATCAACCAACCCCAGGATACCTCTAATAAACACATTCCTAATTCTATCAGCTCCCGACACACCACTCATGTACCACAGCATAAACCTCATGGCTACTTGCATTCTATTGACGTGGCTTTTCCTCACCATCCAACACTCTGAGCCATATAGCATAGCTGGCCTAACCACTGCCCTGTAGCACTTCCCTGTCAGCTTGACTGGGACCATTCATCACACAGGACTCTGCTTGAATGTCTCCTCTTTATCCATCCACCATTGATTCTTTGGGTCACATCAGAGTCTATCTCAACATCGCTTTGGAACGTTGATTCTAAATACTCATCTAAACAGGGGCCCACTCTCCCTCCCCTGTCAGCAGCTCATCCATAACCATAATGAAAAGGTATGAACTAAGTGTTGAACCTTGGTGCACCCAAACCTTCATTGGAAAGCCCCCAGTATTTTCCCAAGGTGTCCTTCACCTGGCTGTGGAACCATCATACATATCCTGGACTATTCAAATAAACCCTTCCCCCTTTTTGTAATACATCTCAAACTACCTGTTGTGGAGCAGTGTCATAAGCCATCTCCAAGTTGATAAAGATGGCGTGGAAATCTTTCTTTGCTGCCCTATACTTTTCTATCTACTTAATTCACATACTGCAAATTTATTATAATGCCTTTTCTTAGGCACTAAATTTTATTTTATTGTCTCCCCCTCTCCAATGCAACCTCATTTTGGGATTCTCCTGTTAGGTTGACGTCAAGCCCCCTCCGAATAACAATAACAGTACGTTATAAAAATTGGAAAGAAATCATTGTTAATTACACCTTTACTTCACATTATTTAACTTTTGGCTCTTGCTCCTTTAGGGAAACCAACTACAGTGCAACCTCTCCATCAGTCTACCTCTGTAATAGGTCCACCCCTACAATGGTCCACTTTTTAAACAATGGAAAATTTCCTAGTACATGTACTGTATTTTGGTTAACCCCCAATTGATCAGCCTGACTGATGTTTCCACTTTTGTATATGCCCAAGGGTGGACCAATTAGAGAAGTTGCACTGTAGTTGTAGGATGCATTTCTGGTCACCTTTGACCATTAATCAGCCCTTTCTTAATCAAACCATTAATGCGTATCAAAAAAATTACAGTTGATGCACTTTTCACTAGTGATGTACAATGAAACCTCTCTCTATAGCAATCAACTGTTGTAATTGGTCCACCCCACAAAGGTCCACCTTTTTAAAGAACAGAAAATTCCCTGGTACATGTACCATATTTTGGTTAACCACCATAATAGGTCCACCACTGATGGGTTCACTTTTGTATATCCAAAAGGGTGGACTGATTAGACAAGTTACACTGGGCAGTATGCTATACTACACACCTCTAACAGCACAGAATGAAGTGGAAAGTCTGCAGAATTTCCAATAGACGTCTCGAACTAATGAAAATATTTTCTTCTCCTCTGATATGTTTGGCGCCTTTAATATCCTGGGGCCTGCATGTGATGCAAACATTGCACTGCACAGTGGCTGCCCCTATTTTTTCTTTGCCTTACATATGAGGCAGAGATGCAACGGAGTTCACCTGGCATTAGCATAAGGTTGTCATATGTCCCGCTACAACAGGATATGTCCCAGTTTCCCTGCCTGACAGTTATTTGTCCTGGTCGATTTAAAATCTTCACATATTAAACATTTATTTTCTGGTAATATTGCATTCAGTGCTGCACATATACAGTCCAACCCTGATAGTGGAAACCCCAGATAATGAAATGCTCTGACTAATAAAGACAGAGTAAGTCCCAGCCAAAGGTATATGCCAATACATGTAACTGTACCTTGAGTAATGAAGATGCAGATAATGCATAATGAAGACATCTTATGCTTTGTTGTATCTATGCTATGATGTTATTTCACTCAGGAGATGAAGATAGCTTTAAACAAAATTTAAAGGGGCATAGTATATTTTGTTGGACTGGAAAGCTCTAACATTTAACCCCACTACTGAGAAGTAAAGGTTTTTGTAAAGGGTAAACAATACTGTAATACTTTGACCTACCCTTATGATTGGACAGCTGGTCACATTTGTAAAATTCCAGTCTTTTAAGTATGGTATACATGTAAGGTGTTTCTTGTATATGTGTTTCATGTACATTCTGTAATACATTGTGTAATCATTTGAAGTTTACTTTCTTCAGATTTTTTTCTGCTTCCTTTGTTGTGGTTAGATCACAGTAATGTGTTCAAAGAAATAGTGTTTCAATTGCAACAAAACTGAAAATGATTGAGGATTCTAAGGTCCTTCGTTCACCGGCACAACACAACTGCAACTCAACTGAAACGAAACGCATTGCAACTTTGGTTGCGTTCGCCCTCGTCCACAAATGCAACTCTTTGGCGATATTTGCTCTTATGATGGCGAATAGTTCAGGTGAAGAAGAGAGCATTGTGGTCATGTATTGGTATGCAAAAAATGTTCAAAAAAGGAAACGGAAATGGTGGATTCATCCATACAGTATATCATCAATAATAAAAATGGGCGAGCTTTCATTGCAGCAAAATAACCAACCAAAGATGACAAGAAATTTCAGTCATACTATAGAATGTCTAGAGATCTCTTTTAGAGCTAATGGAAATAGTTCAGCCTCACCTACAGAAAAAGGGCACAGACTACAGACGAAGCATAAGTGTTGAAGAAAGATTACTAATGACAGTAAGGTAGGTTTATTACATTTTGAAGTGGAATACAAAAGGTTTTATTTTAAAACTCAGTACAAACAAATTTCACCATTCACCGTTCATTATTGCACCATTCAGGGTCATGCAGAGTAGTAACAGTTGATTTTTGTAATATAACATTAGAATCATGATTAGGACATGGTGAACATGCAGGTGTATTACTGTTGTATGATGTTGAATCTGTCTCATTTGAAACCCTTGGTAAAGACCTACTACACAAGCAACTCCTAACCCTTTTCCCGCCTAAGGCAGGGTCGGGTACCCATTTGCCCCTCTGAATGGACACTGGGTGATATATTGGTCATAGTTTTTCTGCAGCCGGTTGCCGACCAAAGCTGCACCCCTACGCTTATTTATCGTCCGTCTAGTGTTCGTTGGGGAATGCTACCGAAGCCAGGGGGCGAGCTCCTACACCTGGAAATTTTGCCTCATCTACCCGTTGCGTAGTAGAGAGGGTTCTTTTACGTGCAAGTGCCATCGTACACCCACACAGGACCTCGGTTTTACTTTTCAACCAAAACAAGGCACACTCGTGGCTTCTCTCTCGCCCGAAAGAGGCTGACCCACCACGGTCCAGTATCGAACCCAGAACAAATGGCGTAGTTGGCGAGTGTGCTAACCACTACGCTACCACGGTGGGTGGAGACCTACTACACAGCCCAACAAAAAAAGTTTTTCTCAGTTGCCAACAATATGAGAATGAATTTAGATTATTTTGAGGGTGGTGATTTCAGAAATGCCACCACTTTTGCAAAATTGGCTCTACTTTCTGAGATATTGGACAATCTTGAAAATATGATACTTAATACTAAATGTCTTATAATTAAACAAAATGAACGTTTTCTTTCATGACTCTATACAAATATATATATATATATATATATATATATATATATATATATATATATA